>JAOTRI020087476.1:0-16335 GCA_028564885.2 Zoanthus sanctaehelenae
ATAATATGAATAATAAAAATACCAACATTTATAATAATAATATAAATATAATAATAAAAAAATAATTAATTAATGACAAAATTCACTGCCACTGTCAAGATAAAATCTCCCTCTTTCCTAGTTAAGAACCCCAACTGGCTGGAGGCACTCCATTTGGGTATATACAAAGCGTGGTGAAATGCCATTGGGTTCACTGAAGATAAATTCAGTAAGTAGTCCGAGTCTTCCGCAATCAAGTCCCCAATTCCGACTACTGAGCCACACTTGCCTCCTCAAGAAACTTTGTCATCGTGAGATGTCTTTTTAAAGTAAATACAAAGAATTCAATCAGTAGAACTATTTTCACACCGAGTAGAATGAACAGATTTTACAGCTGACAAAAGAACACTCTGAACAGGCAATATAACATTAAAAATCAATATAAAAGAAAAGAACTTTCTTTATACCAAGTTCGCATCTATAACCAGCACTTTAATTTCTATTGGAGTGGCACTCCTAAAACAACAGACATTATTCACAAATGGCGACGATTTTAGTATTCTCTTGTTTACAATCAAATTAACCCAACTAGCCTCTTGTTTAGCTCGTGAAGAGCTATCGAAATGGCTGGGAATTCAGGATGTCAGGCGTAAACAATAAAAAAATTGTAATCAATTTCTGATCGTCTCAAGCTCGGCAGACGCATTCGTGCATTCGTTAAATGGTTGTTAAGAATGCCCTTATTCGGCTACCAATGAAAGACGTTCAATATGTCACGTGATATCTCGGTTTTCGGTATATGACTTCGGCAAACCTAAGCAAATGTGGTTGATCACTCGTACGGTATATTAATCAGTGAACAACAGTAAAGATACAACAGCTCACAGTATCTTACTCAACTCCACGAGCTTACCACAGGATACCTTTGATCCAGTTAAAAAGATTATATTTTCAAAACGATGCTAGCTGGGATAATTTGAATATAAAGAAAGAATATCAATATTGAAGCCTTTAGTAAATAAAGTTTCAGATTGTAGTAGGATTTAACTCTGTACTCGTTACTCCGAATGAGCTGGCAAAAGAAACTAACTACAGATATTTTCAAAAATTAAGAGTTAAGGACAAAGCAAAAAGTTAAACTTAATTATTATTAAATTATCAACAATTATTATTAATTATTAACAACTAAAGTTAATTATTATTTGTTAGTGACAAACCCAAAGTTCACAGCAACAGTATGACTAAATAAGATACAATTTTTACATAACGGAAACGATAATATTACTGACAAACTTACATTAAGAACAAAATTAAAGATTATGAAACAAAAGATGATCATAAAGGTTCGTAAACGAAGAAATAACGGAGACAAGTAAACAATGATGAAAACAACAAGAACGACAGCGATAAAATAAAGAATTACAATGGCGATAACAAACCGTAATCATACAAAACATGGCCTGGGCAACATTGAAGGCATGTCTCCAGTTATGGTAAATAACATTTCGGTAATTTCTTCGTACTGTAAGCAACCATCTACACAGGGTCTGAAGTAAAAAGAAAAACGAAGACCAGAAAGGTTATTTTATGTAGCCGTACACACATATACTATTCTGATACTATTCTGATATTATTAATTTCATCTATTTAGTTTAAACATTAAATTAAAAACTGTTTCTAAAGTACATATGAATAAAAACAATTTTTGCTCAAATGTGTCAAATTAGATAATACCCGAAGTACTGATTTTCAAACAAGCAAAAGAGCCGCTGTGTTCTTCTACTTTCCTAAAACGTCCGAAGTTGCGTTTATAAGTGACAAACGGTTTGGATAAAACGTATCCAGTGATTCTGAGCGTTCGAGTGAGATAAGAAAGCAAAACAAAAAAGGACAGAAATGTTAACTACTAGTCTTAACAATATTGACTAAGAAAACAGTAAGTGTACATGCACTGTACAGCAAACACCGAGGTGCATTTTATCAACTGACAAAAAGTGGAGAGACTATAAAAAAAAGAAAAACTGAAAATTCTGAAAATGCATAAAGAGATAAAGGAGATATACTTTGATGAATCTTAATCATTCGATAAAGGAGGCAGATTGAATCCAACCTCGATTCTATCTAAAGAAAGGATTATTACTTTTCTCAACTAAAAAAACGAATACTGCAACAAGTGTGTATAATTCAAAAGTTTTTAATTCATGCTCTTTTCCTTCGCTATCGGACATTCCTCGTCTTTTAACAGTGCATGAAGCAGAAACACCTAATTGGCGTTTTTAAAAAACTTTAAAAAATAACAATCTAAAGATTTCATTTTGGAATGAGGACGCCAAAAAAAAAAAAAAAAATTACACATTGAGAGGGTAAAGCCTGTTGTTTGCACCAAACCAAGAAGCAAAAATTAGACTCTAGTACCTCGTACTCAATGTTGAATGCTTCCATGAACCCACAATCTATGAACATTCGTATTGCGGCTTTCAGCATGTGATCAGACTCAAGAGAGAAATCGTCAAAACGAAAGCTACAAAGGTTTAACTTCCGAGCAGAAGGGACAGATACCAACTGCAGAACAAAAATGAACACAAGGTCAGTGACTACCAAGCATGTTATGAATGCTAGAAATATGTCTGATGCCAATTTCACAACAAAGGACCTATATTAACATAAAATTCCCTTGGAACTGAACATAAAAAAATCACTTAACGGTGGTCTTGACTTTGTTTTCTACAGTTATACTTGCTATTGCTAAAAACAAGAATAGTTTATTAACCCACCGTAAGTTTGAATATTAGTTTTACAAATCAAAAGAAAATTAAAATGTGGCAAGGTGCTGGCTACCCGGAATAACAATACTTGGCTATACAAGCAGGGCAGCCAGAACTCTTTTTGAATTAATCATGTTTAAACTCAGCACAAACTTACACAGACACAAGAGTGAAGAAAAGGGGGAAAATAGTGCTTTACCTAAATATTTTAAACCTAAATAATTTTTTATGAATCTTTCTCTGAGTCTAGCTTTGAATGATTTAATGGATAAAGATTTTAAACTTGCATCTACTGAATTCCTTATACCAGTTCCATAGACCTGTAAATTTGATGCTAAAGATGCCATAGTTTGTTCTTGCATTTGGCAGTGCAAAAGCGTGTTTGGAGGAGAGCCTTACATTATAGCTATGTACTTTGCTAACTAACAGCAAATAACTGCCAAAGACCACTGTTATTTTTTTTCGAATAGAATTTGTACATGAATAAGCTTGTTTGCAATTTTATAAGATCAAAAAATTTAAGTGCGTTAATTTTTTTTAAATAAGGGATTAGAATGTTCATCAAAAAGAGACAAAGTTCTTACAGCTCGTTTTTGTAGTATGAAAAGAGGTTTTATGGTTGTTGGGTACGTGTTGCCACACACAACCAGACTTAATAAGGACATCAAGCCCTATAGGTAATATTGAAGTTTTGATAAAGTGCCAATGCTTCTTTTTAATTTCTTTGAGAAGGAATTCACCAGCTTATCCCATTTGAAATGAGAGTCACGCATGACACCGAGGTATTTAAAACTGTTCTTTTCCTTTAACAACGTTTGATTAATGTAGAGACGCATGGAAGATTCAATTTTTTTTGCGATGGACGAAAAAGAACAAAGTTGGATTTATCAATACTAAGTAAAAGTTTGTGCAGGGCCAAGTACGAACAAGATTTAATTCTTCATGGACAAGTCGTTCAAGATGTGATAAACCCTGACTAAAGAATAAATTAGAGCCATCTGCAAATAAGTGTAGATCAAAAACACTTGAGCAGCAACTGAAATAATTAATGTATATCAAAAACAAAAGAGGTCCAAGGACTGAGTAGACCAGGGAAATATAATGCCCATTGGAATTTGCGTCTCTAATGGAGGTGAATTGTCTTCTATTATTCAAATAGGAAACAAACTATTATTTGGCAATACCTTTGACCCGTGGTGCTCTAATTTTTTTTTATTAAAATGTAATTGTTGACAGTGTCAAAGGCTTTACGGAAATCGAAAAATATTCTACAAGAGAATTCGCCTCTTTCAATTGCTTCCTGAATTTTGTCTACAATATTTAGGATTACATATCTGTAGAGTGATTGGAACGAAATCCAAACTGTTTATCTTAGTTTATATTGTTCATCTCAATGAACTTAATCCGTCTATTGTACATACGTTTTTCTAGAATTCTATTGAAAATTGATAAAAGTGAGATTGGGCGATAAATAAAAAAAAGTCGGATTCTAAACCATTTTTGAAAATAGGAAAAACTCTTGCAAGTTTGAATTTGTCAGGAACGATCCCTGTTGTAAAAGAGCAATCATATCTAATTTCTAGTGGTTCTGAAATTACAAATTCAATCAGTTGAAACAATTTTGTTGCTAAAAGTCCTGTGGATTTAGATGAACTTAGTATTGATATTTCTATTTCAATTTCAGCACCTGTGGTTGGGAGAGGGAAAAATATGTTTCGTCTGAGATTTTAAAAACTGTAGTACTAGGTATAGTGCTACTAAGTTCTTTACCGATGTTTGCAAAATAATTATTAAAAATGTCAGCAATTTCTTTGGGGTCCACCGTCCCCTTATTGTTGTCAACAATTCCAAAAGAAGCTCCACACTGCACTAATTGACATTTTAAAAACTACCTTGACTACATTGTTACTTTTGTATGGTTGGCTTCTAGTGTGTTCTTTTTCCTAATTACTAATTTTACTATTAAACTCTTTTCTTATTCTTAAATTACACTGTAATTATAGTCTCATCAAAGTTTTTTATTTATTCATTATTATTACTATTATAAAAAAAAATTCTCTTTCTAGTTATTAATTATATAAATATATACTGAGTGATCCGCCTCGATTAGCTAATGCTATTTGCGGATCAGCCTATAAAAATATGTAATAATGTAATTTGTAAATGTAATAACGATGAAAAGTTGAGGTTGAAGATTTATGGCTGATGATTTGTTTTATAAAAATACCTTTCCACAGTCGTTTGGAATTGCCTTGATTTACACAAAAAATAATTTCCGTAGTATTTTTTTTGCTTATTCTTATAGATGATTGATTGAGGGAGAACCGGATTCGTAATGGCCGTTCACGCCAAGTGTGGGCTGCCTACGGTTTCTTTCAAAACTTTATAACCACAATATTTTGATAAAATGCTATATTAATGCCAACACAAGCATGTTTATACAGAAATTATGGTAAACTTTAAGATTTTAGGCAATAATCAGGCTGGGCACTAATCTGCCACCCATAGTACTGGTAAACTAGTTGGTAAGTGTAAGATATAAACTTAAGGGATAAAGTGGATTATAAAACTGCCACACCTTCAACTTGTCAACTTCCATTTGCTTGGCAGCTGCATGGTATGAGAGAACCTGTTTACCAAAATAGAACAACCCAATACTTTATATGAAAAATATTATCCATACATGCACAAACTGATGCACCACAAACACCTCCAAACTGGGTGCTATCACTTTCTACTTTATATTACTTTAAAGCCATTAATCACAGCTTGTTAACGCACAATATTATCAAATTATGTTACTAACATCCTTGAGGATCCTATAGTCGGGACTCTCATAGTCTGGAAACCTTCATTCTGTACTCTTAAGCATGAAGATCCAATTCTAACCCCAACTGTCATTCTTAATAACCTATTCTGTTATTACTACGAGCACTTCCTGTTAGTGGTTTAGTCAGGGAAGGGGATAGAGGAAGGGGGATTAGGGAAGATGCATGGGGGTTAGGACGGGGAAACTTTATACCTTTAACGTCTAAATAGTTTTAAATAGCTCTACGTCTTCAACAAATAATATAAGTTGAAACTAATTCTAGTAATTTTGGTTTCGTTCATTCAAAACTTCGAAAATTGTGCATGGTTTGCAACCATCACGATCTAATTCTCAATTCACTAGCCCTAGGTTTGATATTAGAAAAATCAGCAACTACTGAAATACGGTTTACGAACAATTAAAAGGTACTTAAATGTAGGTGATAGCAAATGTGGAACTTGAACGCAGTTTAGGTATCTACATTAATCCACAGTCTTCTTTCTAAAACAAATTTTTCCAAGGACAAAACAATTGTAGTGTGACATGTTCCAAAACAGACAGTCAGTAAAACGAGTATTATCACTTCACACAATGTTTCACAACAATGGTTCGTTAAATCTAAGATAATTTTGTTGGTTTCTATTACTGCTTAATATACGTTTCCTGAGGTATGCCAGCCCCACTTCAGTAAATTAAGTACCCTTTGCATAAATGGAATGCTGCATTGGTACTTATATAGAAATAGTTCATTACCGTTTTAACAAATGCTTCGGACTGAAGTCCTTTGTCGTGCAGCAGAAGGGTCAAATAGCCGGATTTAAATCGAGACCAGGGCAGGACTGTTCTATCATCGTACACTTAAGACCAGCTTCTGCACTCGTTTAAAAGACAACTACAGCGTGATACAGCTTTTGTGATCAACGTCCTAGTTAGAACCAAAAACTTAACTTTGTTTGAAAAAACTTATGTAATGTGTTTCTATGGCTTAATGAAAAACTTGATGATTATAATGACACGACAGGGAAGAAAGAACACGTCAAAATACTTACCTCTAACGCCACCTGCTGTTTGGCCTTTGCTTTAGCCATCTGATCATACATCATTGTGTTGTGCATTCCCAGACCACAAAAAATTACAAATGCCTGAAAAAGATTGAAGCCAACCATTCTGTTAACTAGAACGAATAAGAATAATGTAGAAGAAGTTTGAATCTATGAAAACACAAGAACTCACTTCAAGAAGAATTTCGTCGTTCTCATCAAATGGCTGATGATCCAATCTGTTTGTCAGCTGGGCTACACCTTGTTAAAAACATCCAGAGATACATCAATCATTTTTAATTAACTATCATCTTTATTTATTACATTAAAAAAGTGCAGGATTAACAACGAATCGTTTTCTAATGCAAGCTAGACTGATCCCTATAGAAAGGTTATATTATCAGTGACTGATATTTTAACAACATACACATCATTAATAGTGTACAGGTTAATGTTAAAGAAATTGAATCTTTTACTGGAACAAGTATATTAAAACATAGAACGTTTTGGCCATAGACGATAGCCTTCATCAGCTAATGCTGGAGGTTGCGTGACCTAAACAGATCACGTGACAGGTGGCTCGGAAATTTCCTCAGTACCCGGTCCCATGCACTGGACATACTGAAACAGAAACGCCTTTGCAGCTGAGTAAAGGCTGCTCCACCCGTTCCCATATGGCCTCCTTTAGACCACGTCTGACCCAGTCCTCTTCTCGTTCGAGTATCCCCACGTCCGTGTTGTTGAAAAAGTGATGGGTTTCCTTGCAATGTAGCTACAGCGCAAAAGTCTGTGCCATATGGGGAAAGGTGAAGCAGCCTTCACTCTGTTTCAGTATGTCCAATACATGAGACCAGGTACTGAGGCGCTTTCCTAAAAAACTTCGGATATTGCGTTTCTAGCGTTCTGATTGGCTCACTAATTCTCCATTATTAGCTAACATATTGAATGACCACATATGGAAACAAATAAAAAGTCTGTGTTATCAATTTATTCAATTTTCGTTGGCTATTTACCATCTCATATCCAAAGCGCACTCTTGGAATGACTGTTCAATACTAAGAAATAAAGAATGGCATAATTAACACTTAGACCTCGAGGCCGAATGGACAGATCCGTCAGCCACGAAGGTCATTAGAGATTTAGCTGAGTCAGGATCCAAGAAGATCCGGAAGAAGTGCTTCTGAATGATCCAATAATATCCATATTGTGGGAGTTTCTGTGCATAACGGAGGAAGTACTTCTTGATTGGCCAAAAGGATCCATATTCCGGACTTTTCTGTGCATAACGGAGGAAGTCCTTCTTGATTGGTTAACATCGGGATCAGCTTTGTTTTAGTTCTTTTCATTGGTCGAAACTGGACTAATGTAATCCAAATTACTGAGTCTATTGTACCAACAGAAGTCGCCCAATATTGCTTGTTTAGAAATGCATTTCCTACTGGGAATGAGTCTCCAGCTCTAGAGAATATATATAAAAACTATCTGTACTTTGTACTTACCAATAATCTCATACTTGCTGTTCCTAATAGCCATACACAAGGCGGGCAGGTTAGTTGATGCTTCATCTACTCTTGTACCGTCACCCTTGATAAAATATTTTCAACATATGTACAACCAAACTCATAATAATTACTTTGTAAATGGTGTATAATTTCTTTTTTGAATGATGCAAGGTTTGTTAGACAGTTTAAAAAAATGGCTGATGAAAATGATCAGCCTTCAAATCCTAACCAGCTGCTGTTTACAGATATAGGTTAGGTATTAACTTGAGGGTAAACATTGAGATCCAGTAGAAATCCCTAATAGACAGAATCCATAACACTTTCATGAATGTTATATTTAACTAATGCAAGCTTTGTGGCCTCCATAAAATTCTTCAAACACGTTAAATAAAAGCATTATTATTTACGTTTGATATTCCATTATGTGAATATACATGGGACTCACCAACAGCTGGTCTTAACTATTACTTTGATCAATCCAAAGTCTTTCATTTCTCTTTTGAATATCTTTCATGTTCTCAAGCAATTCATAACTCTCCTGTAATCTTTACTTGACTAACGATAAATTGAACTTCAAAAATATATTGCCTTTACCTCTGTATAACAAAGAAAAACTTCTACATTTTAACAAACTCTCTGGGAGCTGAACAGAAGCCAAAAGCCAATGGTGGTCTAACAATATGAGGAAACCGGCCACGACATACATTCCAATTATGTCAATGCTCTTGAAACAGGGTAAACAATGAGGTCAAGAGACTATGTCATAAAATAAAAGGAACGTTTCCCAAGTATTTTTACATCACTGGTCGCATCCCTTGTGGGGTGAGAGGTTAATCAATGAAAAAAATATGCATCACTGGTTACCTCCCCTATGGGGGTGAGAGGTTAATCAATGAGCAAAATATGCATCACTGGTCGCCACCTCTGGGGGAGGGGTTAATCAGCAAACGAAAACGACCTAACAAATTAGAATTCTGATTGATTCGCGCGAAATCATCATTTCCTTGAGAAGACCACAGAAGGGAAAAATAATGAGAAATTTTACTCTTTCTTTAGATCTGTTCTAAAGGTTTTTTTTAAAAAAAATATCAGGCTATGAACACAAATCATTTTTATTAACGTCATGGACAACCAAATAAACTCGCAATATACCTCAATAAATTCTATTCTTTAGAAAAGCTCGTAAAAGTTTCTGTCTTTAAGCTTTGATTCAACTACTTTCTTAAAAGTCGCTCATTTTTCTTCAAAACACTGAGTGTGATCACGCGTAACGGAAAACTACTAAACCGGAACTAAATGATAATCACGTGACACGGAAAACTGACCAACAGGAAATAACTGTCAAAACAGTGACACAAACAAGAGTACAAACATTTACCACAGCTTTGATGAATTACTTACCATAAAATGAAATCTTTGAACCTGGCTGGCATCCATGATATTTAGAGTCTACAAGAAAGAAATTTATCGATTTTGCATTTTAAATCAATATTTATTTAATAATATCTGGAATAACACTAATAATTTATAACCCCAAAATCAATTTTGTTTAATCTTTTTCCATATGGTAGTAGTAGTTTTAAGGCCAATATCCAACTCAAATAACTAAAAAAATCAAGCATGATTACTTACTGACATTATGATTGCATTAATTTTAATGAGAAGTTAAGAAAGAAAATAATATTATATTTCTGAAAAACAATTCCATAAAACATTGGAAGATGCAGTACAGCGTTCGAGTTATTAATAGCATTTGGTATGCATAATTTTCAACTCTTTTTTCCGAAGTATATGTGGTATGAGCTTACCAGTCTGCCGGATACATATAGGCTTTTAGTATAAACCTACTAACGTCTAATATGCGTACTGCATTCTGATTGGCTACTCTACGTGAGGTCTATTTCTAATAGCCTAGTAGTAGAGAAAAAATAGTGATGGTCATAATAGTAATGAGCCCTGTTTTGCTACATTATCAGAGGATTTCACCGATAATTAAATTTGCACATCTTTCTTTGACCAAAGATGTTAGAGTGGACTGGTTAGGAAATTCTGCAAACAACAAAGAAGTTTACAATGTTTCGTTATTTCATGTTGTGTGAACGATCACGGTTTGGATCTTTTGTTCTTGGTACGATGCTTCATTAGTCTATGGACCCTTTGCTCATTTACATATGAAAGCATTTTGTTATTTGTGCACCATCAACGTCATATTTCAATAAGGAAAAGGAGAATAATAACATAGAACCAAAGAAAGCCGTCAAGTTTCCAAACCATTCGAATCAATTAACTCTGTTTTGACCGAGTAGTAGGTTATAGCAAAACAAATAGACCTGTCATTCTCATGGACTACGAGTCTGAATAGGCCTCCTGGGCTGCTGACTTGTTGCCAGATCGTTTTCGAGGTCTATTTGTCAGTTAAACAATTCAATAGAGTGGTGAAGTGTGACGACACAAAAGCTGAAATTTGTGAACTTGTGGGATTTGTCAAAATAATCAGAAAGCTGAACACTAAAAATGTATCCTTGCAAAAAATCAGAATGGTGATGCGAATTGTCGGCGAGATATTACCACGGATATGCTTCAATGACTCCATCCAAATCACTCTAAAAATTGTTTGGTTCTAAATGCTATGAATCAAGCTAATTTCATATGGATTTGTATGGAGTCTTTGGAGCATAACTGTGGTAACATCTCATCACTAATGGGTGGCAAAATGCTAAATTTAGGCATGGGGGTATTTCTTATCTTGATCTTTCTGAATACTACAACCAAATTAATGATTTCACAAATAAACGCTTTGTGTGGTCATGATTTCAGTACTCTATAGAGTACTGACCTTTCCGGTAGCTGCAACCACTTTAGCGATTTTGCTTATAAAAGATTTGTCGTCATGCCCTTCGCTGTAACTAAAAATCAAATAGCAATAACTAGATCAATTAAGATGACCGAAATATAAATAATATGAAAACAATTAAAATTCCATTGACGTTTTGAGTGATAAACGTCCAAATTAAGGTCTAATTTGATAATTTTAACTCAAGTAATTGTTTTTTCTTATTATTATCTGTTTAACTTTTAAACTTGCAACTCTCCAATAATCATTTTGTGTCCAGTTTTCATAAGTGCACACGCTTACAATAGTTACCACAATAATCAAAGGTTTCAGTGATGAATTACTTAAATTATGCATTTTATTTTGCGTAGTTTCTCAAGCAATTATTAGAGTTCTCTTATATGTACTTCTTGAAATTACATTGGAATAAAACACCTCAGCTTAAGGATTCTGGAAAAAAAGCAATTACTTAGGGTTGAATCTTAAAGTCAAATACTGACGTGAACAAGTTTGCACACAAAGGCGGAGTTAGAACAAAAAATACTCACACAAACGAAAAAAACAGAAAGATGGACATAGAATGTGGTAAAGTGTCTGCCATAAGTTTTTACCTCGTTTGGTATACGGAACGAAAAACATTTCATTAGAGGAAATCAGCAGTCCAACAACTCCAAGAAAAATACTAACTTGGTTACTGCTTCCAAACCGACCCTGGAAGCTTCAGTCAGAAAACGGAATGAAAATATGCGATGTCACAAGAATGAAACTTTTCGAATTTATGACATGCAACAAATAAAAACGTAACAACTGTTACTCAAATATAATTGTTATTTATTAAAACAAATCTATTATTATCGCAAATATATTTGCCGATATTTAAGCACACTTTGGTTGGGATGTTTATTAAAGAGGCAAATCCATTGTAATTTCATTTTCTGTTCCTGAGGTCCGAGAGGCTGGTACTCAGGGTATGTGCATTCATACGCCAGACTTAATCTTAAAAAGGCGCCATTTATGTCTATTATCTTGGAGGAGTTTATTGATACATGATCAATACGAACGATTAAACCCTTATATGCACAAGGAAGATTTTTGCAGTCTTGCAGCGACTGAGTTGCGACACAACGCAAAATCGACAGACTCCTAGATGTCACGCAGAAACTCATAAAAAATGCTGGTCTACAGAGAATGAGAGTAAGTGCTCCGCAGCTTATATCAAGAAAGGTTTACAGCACCTGATCACTAAGCTGGATTTGCAAATCATTTCAAACTTGAAAGAGGGCGACAACAAAAGTTGCTTAGCATAATAAAGAACAAAAAGATAACATAACTAACATGTGGGTGTTGGTCGCGTCCTTTTTCATTCTGACCATAAATCATAACCCTTAACCAGTTGTACGAAAGACAGTACTATAACAATATACAACGGTGATAGAGGATTATCAAAGAAAACGGATGCACCACTGCAACTGCAGTACGTGGAACATGTTTGAGACAAGCCGTGTCACTTTTGACACGGCTTATCAAAAGTGGGGTTACGCCAGATGTGAAATAAATTGAATATATAAGACCGAGCCCTACCCTTTAATCGCATTTTTTTATTATGATTGTAATAGTTCTTTGAACGTTTTCAGTTTTAAGCAATTCAGTCTTGGGACTGCAATGTTAATAAAACTAACTATCTCAGCGGTTTCAACAACGGGTTCAAAAGTTTGCTTTGTCATATGTAATGATACTAACTATATATTCATAATTAAGTATCATTAGTAACATTAATAATATAAAAATATTACTTTCAATATTTTCGCACTACTTACTCTCTTTGCCTTGAAAACGGTTTATGATAATGTAAATATTTGTTTCCTTATGTTCAATCGTTTTAGATAAAAACTTTAAAACCAGATTTTTTTAATATCAAAAATATATTTTTAGATTGAAATACAGTATAGCAATTATTATAGTTAGTAACAATTAGTTGTAATGTTAATAAGTAATAGTTATTATTCCTAAACATAATACTTTTTATTATTTTTTAAAATAGTAATAAATTATTCCAATGGAAAAATTCGGTATCAAAATTTCTTTGTTTCCCATTTCTCATTCCTCCGTTCCCAATTCCCAATTTTAGTAACGTCCACCTATATCGCAATGCGTCCTAAACAACTAAATATTATACGTAGTTTTATTAGACTTATTGTTTATTAAGAGTTAATACTTTATTCTGATGACAATGCGTCATCCCCAAATTTATATAAAACATGCTAAGAAAACATGCTTTGAAAAGATTCTTTGACAAAAAGGATTTTACTTTTAAACAAAACAAACTGAAAGTAAAACTTAAAACATTACGATTGTTAATGTCTTACTTATAGAGTTTCTTTGCACACCTTTTAAAACTTAACTTACATTGTTTCTCTCCCTTGACTGAGAAGAAATATCGAGTCTTCACTGGATAAAGATACATACAATAGGTTAGTGCATGCAGTGGAAGATAATTACTAATTCAGGAAATAAATGCACACACAGGTCAGCGAGTCCACGCGCTCGCTTAACTCGCGAGGGAAGTAAAAACAATGAGATTCTAGCTTCGAATGTTTTTCTGCGATTAAGCAGCTGATGCTGAAACGTCAGACCTTCACTCAAAATATGTTGAACTTAAAAAAAAAGTATCAATAACTTCTCACAAAGGTATTTCATAGAGTCGAGACATTCCCACGCTGACAAAAAAGGCACAAATAGACGAGAGCCATCCCCAAACCTATGCATGCCCTTTATAAAGTCTGCCTAATGTTAATTTCAAATTTTTTACTTAGCTTCATGATTGCTCTGTCGAAGGCCGAGGGAGCGGTGAAAATTTATTTTAAAAAAACTAGATTATATATTCTTAGACAATTTTTAATTGTATACGATACAGTCAAACCCCTGAAGACGGACACCCAGATAAGACGGACACTAAATCTTGGTCCCTTCCGATTTTTCAGTCATTTACAGTAGGTTAAATCTCTATAAGACGGTCGCCTCTCTAGGACGGACAATGGACAGTTTTAAAATACCGAACGGACTACTTAAAAATCTTTTTTCACAGAAACAAATGTGCGAACTTAAATCTAACTATAAGTTTAATTCCATTACCGTTATTGAATTTCTCAATCAAGTCGGCCTTTTTACGATCATCAAACTGTTTATTTAGATACTGCTCACACTGTACAGTATTCTTTAGTCATTCGTTCATTAGTTCAATTATGCTTTGGATTTTTAGGCTGAGGCGCATTTTCTGAAGAACCCTTCTTTCTCTTTTTCTTGTTTCGCAGTTTACCTTTAATTTACGTTTATCTGTTATCTAAGATATGTATCAGTTAGGAATCAGTTTTATTATTTGCTAAAATTAATTTTTCTATTGTTTTACTCATGCTTTTTAGCTATTTAAAATTTATTCAATTTTAGAACAATTATTAGGAACAAACTTTTAATTTATTTTTTAAAACAAGAACGTAAAAATTATTGTGAGTGAATATGGAACCATCGACAGGGTAATCTCGCTATCTCCTCGGTCAAAGTAATCTCTACATCTCCCCCTCGGAAAGGGTAATCTTCATATCTTTTCCTTGGACAAAGTAATCTCTACATCTCCCCCTCGGAAAGGGTAATCTTCATATCTTTTCCTCGGACAGGGTAATCTCCACATATCCTTCTTAGATAAGGTAATCTCTATATCTCTTCCTTGAGTAGTTAGGGCAATCTCCATATCTCCTCCTGAATTGGAATGGGTGATCGCCATATCTCCTCCTGAATTGGAATGGGTGATCGCCATATCTCCAATGCGATTTTCCCTACTCTTTGCTTTTAGTTCACGTTTCTGCTCCGTATGGTAGAGTCAGCGTTTTTAAAAGGTCCTAAAGAACTTAAGCAAGGTGGAATTTGCGAAGTCTGATTTCTATATGTAATTCAACATCCCATACTTGAGTCAAAGACCTTCTTACTATTGATGACGTATTAACCCTTTCACTCCACGTTTAATTATTAAGTTCTCCCAACTAAAGCCCATACTTTTCATTGCGCATGTTTGAGAGAATTTTACTTTTAATCTTTAGTAGTTTTCCATGTTTGATCAATTCTCATTTTCTCATTACCAAATGCCTTATTTTGCTTTTGCTATATAAGGAGAAATTGAGTGTTGATAACTGATTGGGAGTGAAAGGGTTAACGTGGTAAATAGAATTAGCATAAACTACACAAGTGAATAGTACTTTTCGCGCAAGCTGATTGGCTAACTTGGAGGTGATTAACCAAATACTATTCACCTCTGAGCTGCAGAAAAGAAAAACAAGATGAACTCCCGTTTCGCTTTAGTTTTCGAAGAGGAGATTATCATAATGAACGAAGAGGCTGTAAAAAAAACACGAAAATGGTAACAAAGTTTGGTTTAATAGTTTTTAATAAGCATAAGTTTTTAAAGCTATCTAAACTTCTAGGGCGAAAATGAAAATACAATGCCTTGTTTACGAAAACTGCCCAGTTTTACAGACAAGTTTCAATAACAGGAGGGATTTACCTTAAACATCGAAAGAATGACACTGCACCAACTTAACGAGTGTCTGTAAATGTTTTACTTATCGGCAAGAAAGCGAGAAAGAACTTTTTACAAAAAATTCACAAAAAATCTCTTACCGCTATACGCAAGGAAACGTTTTTTTGAAAATTCTCAGCAAAAGGTGACAAAACAGTTGAGTTCACCTCCATCCATTCAATATTTGCATTTCCGGATGAAAACAACATTAAAAAATCTCAACAGTCACAAAAGAACAGCCAGCAGTTTGTTGACGGCTTGAAACCAGCTGACACATTTCACAGCTGCATTTTCAACTTTACTACCGATCTTCCAGGTAGCAGTTCCAGGCAAAACATTCCAGGATTTAACTGAACTTGATTTATAAATCAACGTATCAGATCCCAAAAAACCTTTTATTTAGTGAAAATTATTAAACTTTTGAAGATGTTCCTTTCATTTCACTTTGTTTTGAATGGATCACATGACTTTCGTATCCGGCATGTGACTTTATGAGCGCACATGCACTGCCATGCGACCAGTTGTTGGTATGTTGTTTATGTCTACAAACTAGCGGTAGTCATAGATTAGTGAAGTGCGTTCGGTAGTTTAAAGGTTGGAAAGGACGGTGATTTTTTTAGCACCGTGGCAGAGGGATTAACTTAGTCCTGTGTAAAAACAGTTTACACACAAACAAGAGGTCAAATAACTTCATGGGAAGCTTACAAGATGTATTGGCTGAAACGACCCACACCCAGACCCTCTCGTAGAATTCCAAGATGGTGTCGATTTGGATCAACCACAAAATCGAGATTTTTTCCGCCTGCTCAGGAATGGAACTCAGACCCTCTCGGAGAAATC
>JAOTRI020087487.1:0-16332 GCA_028564885.2 Zoanthus sanctaehelenae
TTGGGTTAGCCTTGGGTTCAGTACAGTGATACATAAAGGAGCAGTTACACTTGGGTTAGCCTTGGGTTCAGTACAGTGATACATAAAGGAGCAGTTACGCTTGGGTTAGCCTTGGGTTCAGTACAGTGATACATAAAGTAGCAGTTACACTTGGGTTAGCCTTGGGTTCAGTACAGTGATACATAAAGGAGCAGTTACACTTGGGTTAGCCTTGGGTTCAGTACAGTAATACATAAAGTAGCAGTTACGCTTGGGTTAGCCTTGGGTTCAGTACAGTGATGCATAAAGGAGCAGTTACACTTGGGTTAGCCTTGGGTTCAGTACAGTGATACATAAAGGAGCAGTTACGCCAAAAAAACTAATCGTGGCAAGTTGAATTTACACCGTAATAAGAAAATAATGAGGCACTGATGTTTTGGGCTGGAGTCCTCCAGTTAAATTCTATTTGTTAAAAGTACCTTTGACAGCTCCTCAAATGAAATCATTCCATCATTGTCTTGATCAGCATCATCAATGGCTCGCTGTGCAATTCCCCCAAGTTGTTCATCACTGATATTAACGCCAACCATCATGCGCAGAATCTACAGGAAGGGGGATGGCAATTAACTCCTATTAACTTTACAAAAACTTATCTTGATCTTCAATTAGCAGTCTGTAAAGTCTGTCATCTGACTGTGGGAAACGAAAAGGAACAAGCAAGACATATCTGTATGCATGTATCTAAAACTGGTGATAAGCAGCAAAGAGAGACTATTGTCATCTTCTAACTGGTACGACGTGGGAAAAACAGGAAAAAAATGAAACTAATGAAAGACACTCTGTGTCAGTGTCAAAATAAATTATTTTGGGGACTTGAGGTTAGCACCAAAATATTGTTTTAAAAACTAATAAAATATTTTTAACAAAGGGTGTTATATAATTTCCTCAAATAGTTAACAATTATTCCAAGAGTGTGCATTGGATATGAGATGGTAAATTGCCAACGAGGAGCGTAGCGCCGAGTTGGCTATAATTATCTCATATCCAACAAGTGCAAATGGAATAATTGCTTTATTAAATTACACGACCTTTCTGAACCCTTCGATACTTGAAAACAACAACAAACTTTAAAATAAATTGATAACCGAGATTTTTTGCTAAAGTCCATATATGGTCACTTGGTATACGAGCTGATAACTGAGATTGAGTGGGCCAATCAGAATGCGCAAAAACGCAATATTTGAGGTTGAAAATTTAAAAATTATAAATAACATTCCCTCAGTTTCTTGCACTTTCTAAGCTCTGCTTACCCCTACTTTAATATCTAACTCATTTTTATTAAAAGATAACAAGTTTATGAATACAAGAGTTTTGAGTGTCCATCTTTATGTCCCATCATCATCTTTATGTCCCATCATCATCTTTATGTTCCATCATCATCTTTATGTTCCATCATCCTATTTATGTTTCTTCATCCTATTCATGTTCCATCATCATATTTATGCTCATCATAATCTCTATGTTCAATCATCATCTTTATGTTCCATCACAGTTTTTTATTCCATTATCATCTTTATGTTCCATTATCATCTTTAAAAGTTCCATCATCATCTTTAGGTTCCATCATCTTATTTATGTTCCATCTTTAGATAGATACAGGGTTTTCATTAACTTTTGAAGTACAAGGGAAACTTAACTAGAGCATGTGGGCACTTGCTTGTTAGCCTGGACGTCTGAAGCAATATATGTGAAGGAAGGGGAAATGGGTAGTTTCTCACAAAATTTCAAAATTCTAAATTTGTAGTTTGTTTCAGAATCTTTTAGCTTCTTTGGAGAGTCTGTCTTCATAATGAATACAATTAAAACAAAAGTTGGTTTTGTCTGATTACAGTTTTGATCTCTGAAAGCATCATTCACTCAAGTACATGGGTATGCTGATCAAAGTAGATGGCCATGGGTATCGGTACCCTGGTCCCGTCTACTAAATAATAAATGAAAACCCTGATTTGTGTTTTTACACTTCATAAACAATATCTTTTTTATAATAATTAATTTTTTATGAAGTGTTAAAATATACACATTTCAGTTACAACTGCAAGGTGTCTGATTTGAAACACTATCTCTTACTGTGAGAGTTGAGAACTTGATCAAAACTCACATACTGTATGCTGTTCTTGCCCTCAACCTTCAACTGAAGGAATGCAAAAACAACAAGTACAAGTGACTTAGTATGAAAAGCTAAATTCTCCCACAAGTGTTAAATCCATCATAAGGATAATGGAGAGACAAACAAGAACTTGATCAAAACTGAAATACTGTACAGTATGTTGTTTTTGCCCTCGACCTTCAATTGAAGGGTCTAGTGCAAAAGTGAAGTGCACTAGTGACTTAAAATGAAAAGCTAAATTCTCCCAAGAGTTTTAAAGGCATAATAGGGATTATGTAGGGAGAAACAAGAACTTGATCTTTAATTATTCGTATTTTGATTAAATCCAGACGATTTACCAAGGTCCCAATAAGTCTGGCTAATCAAGGCTTAACTGTATGTATGTATAATGTATAAGGTACTTCAATAATCAATGAACAAAATGATTTTAATTAATATAAAGTTTGCATACCCCCAGTAGATCATCTTTTGAGATCTTTCCATCCTTGTCCAAATCATAAATTTTGAAGGCAACTGTATTTAAACATACAAGGGAATAATTATTATAATCATCTGACCATTGCAAAGAATTTTAAAATCATTTAAACTATTCTTTTCTGCAGGCATGAAAGCAACTTTCACCATTTAAGAATTGATTGAACGATGCATTGTCTCAGGCACCAGAACTTCACAGAAAAATGAAAGAACATTGCACAGAGCAGGATATAATTTATCACAGAAATGATAGTTTCCGGTTATATGTCAATATGTTGTTTTATCAAAAGAATGGAATTCAGATAGCAGGGGTGTGGAAATATGTATTTTGGACACTTGTCCCGGGCAAGTAAATATGAAAAATTTACTTGCCCGGACCCCAAATCAACTTGCTTTTGAATTGTTTGAGTTCCATTTCATTAACTCCATCTGTTAAGTTTACATACTGATAACTTTTCTCTGTTATTATGCCGATATTAATTTTTCTGCCTCTGCAATTCAAGGAAATTTCGCTCATTAAAGAACAGTACTTTTGCAAAATGTTTCACTTTAAATTCGCTACGGTGTAAATACAACAAAATACGGCGAAAATGCTAAAAATTCGGAAAATCTTGCTGTAATATGGCGTTATTACAAAATAAGACTTAACAGCACTACTGTATTGCAAATTTAGACCCATGAAAAAAACTACTTGTCTGTGGACAACTACAGTAAACTGCAAAATTTCACTTGTCCGAGTCCCCAACGTAACGAGTCGGGCAAGTCGGGCATACGATTTCCACACCCCTGGATAGCTAAATTTAGATATACTGAATAACTAATTTAAGATATCAATATCTAAAACACGTAATGTCTCCTCTATAAGAAAATGGCTATCACGATCAAAATTTTAAAAAGAACAAAAGAGTGATTTCTGACAGTTTCCCACCAATATGATGCAGGGAACTGAAAACTGGTTTTCCCAAATTCTGAAATCTCCAGGCATGATTACATTAGGTGGAATAAAGCAGCATATTCGTCAGAGGATGAAGGAGCTAGGACTAACGTCTGAAACGTCAGTAAGAATTTCTTTTTTACGGTGTAGAATTTACATTACTTTTTATTACTAAATTGTTTCTTTAGTTACACCGATGCAGCTCAAACTAGTTTACTGTTAGTTATTTTTCTATTGAAAACTAATGGCTGGTGCTGTAACAAAAATGAAAAATGATGAGAAAGGCTATCTAAAATAGGAATGATATCTATTTAAGCTGAGTGTCAATTTACTAGTCTGAATGCCCAGTGACCAAATTTAATCTTATTTCTATTGCTACCTTCTCTTGTTATTATCATGCTAAAAATCCAGTGCTTACATTTCAGCTTCTCTTCTCTGTTGTTTAATGGATTTTCAGTCTTGTTCTCCATTGGTCGGAATCTAGCTAGTGTTCTCATGAACTGTTTAAAGTTACACTCTTCACTGTTTTCTCTAGAAAAAACCAATCAGGGTTTGGGATTTCAGTTTCAATTCTAGCAGTTTAAATCCAATCATTATTCAAATCTCATTTCTTTGCCCTTTAAGGCAAAAAGATATCTCCAGTAGATAAATTTTACCTACCATAATTTTAAACTTATTCGACACAGAGATTCCACAAAGTTGTAAAACATGAGACATAAAATTTAATACAGATTTAAAATTAAGTTTTTATGACACCAATAACCATCATGACAATTTTTATAACTCAGTAGTTAATCTAACTTATTTTTTGAACATCAATGATTATAATCTATGTCAGTTACTGCAACTTTTCAATGTAATAGCTGTAATAGCAACTTAAATAGTCTTAGGGGTCCAGATAAAAACCTCCTACATGAGTATATTTAACATGAAACAGTAACTGTACATGATATTAAAAACAAGGAGAAACTTAGGCAAAACCCAAGCCCCAAGAAATTTTGGGCCACATGATTTAAGGTGGCAAAATCTTTATTGACACCAGGTGTCAAAAAAAACTTAGGGGCTGTTTACTAATACCAGGGTGACATTCACAATGACATGAGTTCACTCGAGTCAAACTTTTGCTCAGGTGCTAGTTCCATCAGGCTCTCTATCTTAGTTTTGCTTATTTACAACCAAGATACCACCAGTATTGCAGAGCAATTCACACTGGCATGAGTTTACTCAAGAATGACCTCATGCTGGTGTGACATAACACAGCATGACACTTTTGATACCATAATATAAACAAATACAGAGCTGAAATAGGAAACCAGGCATCATGTAAACAGCATCTTACTGTTACATCAATACCTTTTTACTCTCTATACAAGTATGTAACTTACATGTCATCTAAAAAGAAAGCATCAACAATTCTGTCTCCAAGAGGATTGATTGCTAATTCTGGTATTCTCAGAAAATCATCACGACTGAAAAAAAAGGTAAAAATCACAATTGAAAACAATTCTAAGAGCATATTATATAAAATACCCTGCCACTCTCGACTGCTAATATAATTCTGTGCTTTTGTTTTTAGAATGCACAGAATAAATCACCATGTTGTTACCGATAGTTGCTGGGTATTCTTTGGTTGTACATGTATGGTTACAAGTAGCTATTCTTTGAAGTAAATTTCCCTGTATCAAATTTGCAAAGTCTTTCAGACATAATATGAGGGTCCATGCAATATGTTATGTGGGTGACCTGTGAGTCAGTGGACTGTGTGCGAGCGTTCAGAAATAGAGCGTGGTCACCAAGTTGTGGAAGCAGAAAAAGAGTTTTGGGCGCGAAATAGTTTTACAATAAAATATCTTGTTGTTTAAAAAGAACGATTATTTTTTAAAGTGTGTTTGACCCCATTCGGAGGTCAGGATATTACAGGCTACGAGTTTGAATAGTCTATTCGGCCTACGGCCTCATGGACTATTACTCGTAGTCCATTCGTCCTCGAGGTCTAATTGTTAAATAGACATAATCGTATGTAATTTAGAATTGCCGGAAACATTGACATTGTCTCTTCCTGGGGTTTTTGCCAGGTTGATTCACTGAAAAGATGGAATGGATTAACAAGGTAAAGACGGCAATTGGGATTTCTAACTATATGGCCCTGCATTTTAGTAAGAAACTTCGGTCATTCAAATCTGATGTGATAAAAACCCGTCACGCGTCACTGACGTCACTTTGTACAAATGTAGCCAAGGCCACTTCCTTTTGGATGCAGTAATCTACTGCGGGTGCCGATTTAGACTTAACATTATTTTAGTTTTTATAGATCCGTATGGACGAGACTTCAGATCTATTAGATTGTATAGCTCACTCAAACCGATTTAACTTTTGAGGGGGAAATTAAGGTTACTCATTACTCAACTTTCAAGTATGATTTTTCTGTGAAAATATCAAACAGGACACATCTGTTCATTCTGGATTAGAGCTTGAAGTATCCTTAATATATAATCGTGACTTTGCACTTACTATATATCACATATCAATTCATTTGTAATATTATCAAAAGTTCTTTAGATTTAATTGCCGATAAAAGACTTATTTTCTCACACGTGTATTTCTGGATGTTTCCTCTCCATTCCTCTTCCTGTCTTTAGAATTTAAGTATTTTATATCTTTGTTTTATATTTTGTGCAAAATGATCTTACAATTTTAAGAGGCATCAAAGTAAACTATATCTACAAACCCTTTAAATATGTGCTGTTTTGTTGTCGGTGGGTATTAAAAATTGAATAAAGGTCATCCTGAAAGATATATTGCTTGCAGGTTAAGTTAATATTATTAAACGCTTTCAAACCACTAAATAAGTTTGCCGAGACTTGCTGTTTTTGATATTTTGGTTGTACCCGGCAGCCTTAATTTGTTCTCATTTCTGCATGACCAAAAATTTCTGCGTTCTTTATACTCCTTCTTTGATAAATAGTTGTGTGAATACAAGAACAAAGCGTCTTGTCCTTCTTTTGAGCAAACTTGGCGCAAACAAAATCTTGTTTTGGCTGAGGATCCACAATCAGGCACTCATCAGCGGTTTTTGTCTTTTTAGTACAGTTATCATTAATAGTAAGCAAAGAGCAAGGCATCTTTCTTTGTGCCACGCATGCAAACTGAAATTTTGATCACCAAATCTTGGTTGCATACAAGTGAAATGTTAAAAGAAGACACAAACACTAAAAATTTCAGAATTTTATGGTCGATTCAACTACGCATGTGCGTACATGCTGATTACGGGAAGCTACGCGCCTTGTGATTGGTTGTGAACTGAAAAAGCGTTTCTGGTACGAACTTTAGGGACTATAACGTATAACGGGAAAAGAAACTGAAAACTTATATAAAGGTAAAGAATGATAAATTAAAATTTAAAAAAGATTAATTAAGGGTTAGACCATAGTTAGTCTCAATTGAGAGAAAAAGTGCTGTTTACAATTATAGTTTCACAGGAAGAACAACAGACTACACTACAGAGTCACGGTGGAATTTCATATGTCTAAATTATTCGGCAAGAACTCTCAACTCTACGCTTCAATCGGATCTAACAATTTAAACGTGTGATTGCGGCCCAGTTAAATTGCGTGCTTCGTGTTTTTGTCGGATTTGCTTGTGGTGGCTGCCTGCTTAGAATGGCAAGTTTTCCGGCTAAAACTTAGAGTTAGATAACTAAAATTGTCAACTTTTGACTTAGTACAGTACAGTGTCAAAATAAAATATTAATTTATATATGCGGGCTTATGTTTCGTGAAAAGTTAAATGAATAACACATAGGAAATAATGATACACAATAATCCCAGCTTTAGTTAACATTGCCGTTAACATTGACGTTTCCGTTAGGAAAAGGAAATTTTCTAGAAACGACAAACGTTAGACTTCGATAAGAAAAGCACGCAAAACGATGTTAGACAAGCCTGATATTTCTGTAAAAACTGATTGAAATTTAAAAAAGGCGAGTTTTAGGAAAGCAGTTTTTTTATGTTGCCCCTGTTTTTTAAATCGACGTTTTATGATACGAAAGCTTTGCAGAACCGAGTTTTTTCTGTTCTTATACAAACTGTTTCCGAGTGTTGGTTTGAAAACAATTTCGGTTGCGCGTGTAACTAATCTTTTTGATATCCGCTTTTGCCTTTGCTTCTCCTTTCATTCCCTGTTTATTCCTTGCATTTATGTCCTAAATATGTCTCCGGCTTGATTTTGATCTCTTGTTTCGAGATCCTTTATCTTCTAGAGCAGCCGTATTTTGTTCACGCGCTGTTTTATAAGAACCAATAAATTTGACCGACGTTCATTGTAAGTTTTAACTTTTTTGACAGTTTCAGCTTAAATTTGTTCTTATTTCTGTCCGCGGCTTAACTTAATATAAAATTTCGAAACGAAGCGACAATGCATTCAGAAACAGTGCTGATCGTTCGATGAACTTTTTGTATTACTTTGTAAATAAATGCATCATTTGCCTTTGCGACAATAGTAGATATGCTAAATGTGTAACGGTGTTTCTGTGTTGTTTTTGTGCACATTGTGAACGTGAATTACAAGATGAAAGTTTCAACTAGAAACATTTTCATTTTGTTCATCCTCCGAGCCTGTGCTTACTCTTAAAATTGCTCTTAGTCAGTAATAAAAAGCGTGTGTTTTTATATCTGTTTCATTATCGAGATGTTTTAATGGCGACGCCATGTTGGCGCGTGCCAATCTCTGTTTGGTTGCCTGTTCTATAGTTCATAGTTCAGGTTGAAGATTCAAAATTTAATGTTGCTTTTAGAATACCGTAAAACCTCGAATACAAGCCTTAATCTCTAAAAGAAGCCCATCTATAAAGTAGACTTCTTTTCAAGACAGGAAGGAATCGAAAAGACCAACAGAGATAAATAGAAAGTTATAATTGTTTATCACTTATTAATTATTGATATGATAAACGTATAGATACTTATATGAGTTCTCCCCCACGGTGTTAAAGTTAAATTCAGAATCTGTTTACAGCAGCTTGGGCCTGGTTGACGTATTAAGGCGCGACTTGTAGCCGATAAGAAGTGCCCTCTGTGCAAAAAGTGACCACAATACCGGGATAACCTAGACTTTGCGAGAAGTGTGTGGGTTCTTTTAAGCCCCTCGATAGAAGGATCAAGAAACTGGATCTACGGGTTAACGCTCTCATCCGATTATAAAGTCAAGTCATTGTAACAGCTGGGGTTACTAGTTAACTGAATCCAAACAGGACAATTATATGTACACTTCTAGTTCTACTTTTTATTTTTGAGTCGAGGCTGAATGTTTTTTGAATATATATATTTTGACGATTTTAACCTCAATTCACAATTTCTTTAAATCATCATATACTTATAATATGGCGAACAAGATTTTTAGGCTCAACAAATTTTGATTATTCTTAGTTATTGCTTGATGTCCAGACATGGACTATATGTGTTATTTTTTAAAGTTGATACCAACGTCGATATTTGGCATACAAGAATAGGAGTTATGTTCTTGTAAAAACTATAAAATATGTTCTATGGTTTTCACACAATAAAAAGTTAAGATCTTAAAATGACGCTTTGGCTGCACTTGTGGCAGCCTTCATCAGAAGGCTCTCGTAAAATGTTTTAGTATTTTGTTTCATAGTTACAAACTTTGTCGCTTTATCGACTATTTGACGATTCAGTATCATTTGATGTAGCAAAATAAATGATTCAGCCATTCCACAGCCTTTTTTAGCATGTTTATAAAATTTTGCCGATTTTTAGTCTGTTATTAAAAGGTTTTTATAAAAAGAATGTATTATTATGAGCAAAAAAGTGTTTTTTGCTCATCCTAGCTTTTTTTTCATAAGAACCAGTCATTTTAGGTTCAGATTAAACAGCCAACTCGAGTTTATTCATTCCATTACAGAAACTGTAACTCAATCGGTAATCAAACGTATCACATATGTTCACTGATAAGGGTATCCAAGACTGAGTTGACAACAAACAATCCTGTACGAAAAATGGTATATGGGCAAACCATGTTTTAAAATATTCGGTATATGGGATCCAAGATGGCCTAGGTACCTAAACGGCATTATAGCAATACTAACCATTTTCTAATTGATTTAAAAATCAGTTAATTCTCAATAAATCCATGTTTGCATTTGCTGATAAATTTTCGCACGTCGGTCCATGCTTGCAGTACAGTATATATTTCTAAAGTTTGTAAAATAGTTATGCTCTGGCGTATCGGGCAGTGTTTTTCTAATTTTTTGTTTGGCGTTTTTGCACCAATGATGCCAGTTGAATCTCGCACATTCTGCCTGGACCAAACTCCTTGACAACTGAGCTTTGTATTCAGATCCAATTCCCCCGCGTCTATGTCGCGGCCGCCCGCCCTACCTTGTTTTTTAAGGGCCTTTACTAGTTACAAAACTAATCTTTTCTCTAACTTTCTTCGGTGTCAGATGCCACGCACCTAAGACTTCACTTTTGGTTACATAATCATTAAGGAATAGCGTAAGAGATATCGTTTCGGGTCACATAATCGATAACCTTTTGTTATGGACCCACAAAAATTTCAGTAAACTATTTAGCAAAACAATTTGCAGTTAAATTTACCCGAAAGGAAAAAGCTTTAATTTACTTAAACTGTGTGTTCCGCGTGGTTGGAAAACAAGGCGGTTGACGTCATGCTATACTTTTTCCTCTTCCAGATATTGTAGATAATTGAATTAGATGTAACAAGTGCTTTGTTCGTGTTTGGAACAACCGAAGTTGGCAGAGTTCAAATTATGACTGAAAATGTATTGTAAAAAAGAAGTAGAAGATTCCTGTCATCTTTGCAAAGTGTATACATGATGGAATTTGTAAACAATAAACCTGTTTGAATCAACAAATCTTTTTGAAGTCAATGCCATGCACAATTTGCGAAGGATACCGGAATTGTTTGAGACAACAATGACCACAAACTGGATATTTGTCTCCTGCTAACCTGTTTTGTTTGAATGTTTTATTCTTAGAAACATCTAAAGGAATCGCAACATGCCGGATGGCTGTCACGACATTATAGAGCTGATTTAGAATATGACTAACAATCTGATTTACATAAGCGTAGTGAATACGCGATGTGGAGCACCTTTTACCTTTGGCAATATTATTTTTAAATTTTAATTTTGGGAGCTTGTTTATATTTTTTTTGTTAACCCTTTAAGGATTTGGAAGAAAGGGTAACACCAGAACGGTAACTCAATATGGAAGTCAGTTTAAAATTGCTTCTTTTTAAGCCGAAAACCATATTCGCACAACAACAGAATAAACGCAGCTACCGACCGGTGGAGTTTTTTAAATTGATTTAGGTCGTTTTAGAAGATTAAGCTTCATATAGACGTACGTGAGGATATTTTTATATTTAGAAATTAATCGATCTGTTTACAACACATAATTTTTTAGCTAGGATTAATGTTATTAGTTGGAGTCATAACTTTGTGTTGATCTGGCGATTACTGCCACACGCAAAACATCAGAACAAGCTTTACACTACATGAAGCGATACCCAAAGTATAAACTTCAAACTAGTTTAAATGCTTGACAACGCCGGGTCTTTGGAGTGCCAACTCCTTTGACATCTTTCAGCAATAATACAACTTCTCAACCTTGAATTAATTGTCTAAATTACGCGTTTGTCAATTTGTGAACTCACTTAAAATAAGTTTGTTTTTTTTTAAAAAATAACTTTGACAGCACAGCTGTAGGTAAAGTTCTCGAAATTTCTTTAATTATTCGTTTGTTCTCGGCTCTGCCTCTGTTTAATTGATAACGACAGAATAAATTTTTTCCGAGTGTTGTCTCAAGTATTGTTCATATTTCGACAAATAAATAAAACAAATTTATAGTGACATATCCGTGCGCTATTATTTACAACTCACTAATTGCACTGCATCATACTCTTAAAATAATTGAAGCAGTCCATGGTCACTTCAATTAGATACATTATCAATTTTGTTCTTGATAGCAACAAAATGAACTGTTTAAAAATCAAATGTTTTTGTTTAGTGAATCTCATGAAAGTATATTTTACAATAAACTTTGTTTCGATTCTATATACAGATATCAAAGTTCCTTAGCGCTTAAATTGATAATTGTTTTTAACCAATTCAACTTGGGTTGTATGCTGTCTTACTCTCAGACATTAAATCCTCGCCAGCTTATAAATCGTAGTCTCACTGTGTTTCTTGATCCTGAGCAGATGCCAGTCGTGTATGAGTTTAAGCCAAATTTGAAATAATGATGTTCGTTTCAGTTTCAATAAAGAGTGAAGTACTCCTTTTTGATGCACATCGCTTCATTTTTTCCTTATAATAATTGCTGTTTGTTTGAAATTTCCGGCTCCGACATTAACCTGTTGCTACAATTAACACGCCACAGAAATGGCATTTTTCTACAGCTCAGTTGAACAAAGGTCTGTTTCTTTTAATTTTAGGTTCTCTGTTAACAGTCGTCGAAAATCATAACTTCCAGAGCTGAATGAACGTTCGACATGCGCTGCCCAATTCGCTTTTCTCCGTAATGATAAAGACTTACTCCGGTTCACTCGCCTTCTCGTTTGAGCTCTGCTTCCCAAGTCTATCAGCGACTGATCAACTGTATTCAAAAGTTCTTCTTTTTCGAGTAAAGAGCGGGGGTAATTTTCCGTCGCAAGAAATGAGCTGTCTCGACTCGAGCTACCAATTGAGCTCGCGTTTGAACCTGCTCTTGGTCTCTCTGTAATTTCCTCAAAATCAACACTGCTTCCAGTCGAAAGGGCAGAGAGTCGATATTCTAGTTCTAAAATGCTAATTCTTACGTTTCTGTTAATGTCCCCATGCATTTTGGCAATGTTCTTTGCTTCTCAAACTTCTCTCTTCTGATAAATCTTTATGTCCGTTCTTTGAGCACTTCTTCCGATGCGCCTTTCACGAATGACAACCTGTTCTGGCTGGTTAACGACAAAAGCGGCATTCAAATAGCTTTACTTTAGTTAAGAATCAACATTCATCAGATAGCTAAACGCCCGCGTAAGATGTTGTTTGACCTATTTGCGAGCCATTGACCCTCTTTGTTCGTGACTTTACACGTCACCCCTTGCTTATTTAACTTAGTATACAGTAAATCACGGCAGAATTTTTGTTAATTAGAACTAATTAAACCATTTTTTGTTTGCTTTAATTTTTTTTATTTGCTTTTCTTATCAACAGGAAGCTTAAAATGTTCGTTGAATGCACGCTAAATGGTTAGAAAGATTCCTTCTGCTGAGCAAAGAAAAGGTGTTTTTGAAATTGAATATGATTTGTTTCCTATCTAAACTAAGCTCCGAGTTTTGTGTGTTTTCTTAAAGCTAAAAGGTCACTCAAGCTGATCGAAATTTGATAACGATATTCAGTAACTTTTACTTTTTTATGGTTTTGCTTTAGAAAATTTTGTATTCACTTTTCCGTAAAGTCTAAAGAAAAAGTTATTTGAAACTAAGCAAGTTTTGTTTATCAGTTCAGAAAACAGTTCGCAAGACTCTCTCATGTCTGATGAGTGTTGACGAGGAGAACAATGTTTGATGTTACTCATAGATTGGATTCGTCTTTATATAATAAACTAAACAAAAGAACGATAAATTAGCACCCCAGCGCTAAGAAAGAAAATTATCATTAAAACTAATTTTAAATACATACAAGAATCACTCAAATGGAAACTAACTAATTAA
The DNA here is from genome assembly GCA_028564885.2 of Zoanthus sanctaehelenae. Lineage (NCBI taxonomy): Eukaryota > Metazoa > Cnidaria > Anthozoa > Zoantharia > Zoanthidae > Zoanthus > Zoanthus sanctaehelenae. Next base: position 13,281 of record JAOTRI020087487.1, read on the forward strand.
AATCTTTACTGTTTGCGCGTTGCCTTCAATTTTCCCTATAAGTTTTGACGAAAGTTTGTGCTGTGCCATTTAGATCGCACAGAATAGAACCCAAAAATAGTTTTGATAAAGAGACTTGTCTGTTAACAAACATATTGACGAGTCATTGTTAAACTTGAAATCCAAGCTCAAGGAAAACTTGCTTTGAGGACGAAAAGGTTAATGTAGCAAACATCGGCTTCTTTGACTTTACCTTTTGCCATCAAGCATCGACATTAGTATTTTGAAGATTGAGTGTTTTCAAAATCGGCTTCTAATCTTGTTTACTGACACACCCATTGTTTTCGAACTCTTTACAGAAAGTGAAAATTTCATTTTAAAATGGTTATACCATATTTCTCATCAATAAAATTATCATTTATTTTTCTGCTTCTTGAAGTTGAAGAATATCAGAGAAAGTCCTTGTTTAACTTGCATCTCGCATAGTTACAACTTACAAGAATTACATTAAAAGTTATAAACTATACACTTATACAATTATAGAAACAGTAAATTTTGCAGTGTTTCAGTTCTTAATTTTACTGCATGTTTTAGCTTCAATTTGTTTCAGTTAACGTTGTCTTATTGTTTTTACCTTGAGTAACTTGAAATATAGAAAAATATCGAAACAGATTAAAAAGCAAGGCAATGAAAAACAGCTTTGATCATCTGAGAATCTTTTAATATTATACATAAATACGTGTGTCATTTGGGATAACAGTAGATATACTAAATGTGAAACACTGCTTCTGAGTTTTTAACTTACTGTCACATTCCGAAAGTAAATAAATTGCTAGATTAAAAAGCTTCAACTTGAGACAATAATGTCAGTTTCACTTTCCGCCTAAGCTTCTTCCTAAATTGCTCATTATTAATTTTTGAATAATCTGAGCCTCATCGGTTATCATAGGGTTCTTCTCATAAAAAGCGTGTAGTTTATAGATTAAGCCTGCGAATAATTGAAACTGAAATAAAATATATCTCTATTCTATCTCTTGCTTTCTTATAAGCTTTCATCGAGTAGTTTTTTCAGTGCAGTTACATTTGATTGAAACACATGTTTTTTTTTCAAGCACACTTACAAAAGTTACATCTATTTGACTTCCTATCATCACATAGATACCTCATTACATTCAAATCCATTAATTTTGAAGTTAGTTCTTTTAGTATCATAAGATAATCTTATTTTCGGATCGCATAAAAGGATTTGAGAATTGTCACACGCACGCGTGTACTTTTTATAGCTTCACATTCACAGATAAATATACTGTTTAAGAACATTATATAACGGGGATTTGACCTCTTTATTCTAAAGATAGCACAGATTACAGAACTTTCTCGTATCTCCTAAATGCCTTGGCAAAAACGGGCAGAAATGCTGCAAACACGCAAGCGAAGGTGTCCATTTAATATATATATTTTTGCAAGAGTTCCAAAAATCCATCCAAACACTTTTTGGAAATCTCTCAAAACAAAAATTAAAAGTTGCTCCGAAAAGTTTTGCTGGCTCATATTTCTTTTTTGCCAAAACTAAAGAAATGAAAAAATTTAAGTGCTTCAAATACTGTTTACAATTACATCAATTCTCAAAAACCGGCCATCACCAGCGTCTTTTCTGGTTTGTAATTGTATGATCATGCAGAGTATAGATGTTAATAAAAGTTTGTTTTCTTTTTCAAGAATCGCAACAAAAAACTAGCAAATTTATTAGAAATGTTAAAAATACCTATAAATATAAATCTTTAATTAAAGAAAGTGGAAATACCGAAATCCTTAGCCTTTACTCCAATGAAATTGTGTTTCTGATGTTGGTTTGCGGTAGTTCTTTCTCTACAATTGTCGCTCTTGGCTACGATACAGGTTTTCACCAACCGACGTGTTTAATCTTTAAATGAGTCCTGTACGTACTAGTAATGTTGTTCTTTTTCTAAATCATATCAGTAGCCTCCCCCGTAAAAACGTTACGAAGTAAAAGTTAAACCAAGGCATGAAGGGGGGTCATGAGACATGGTATATGTATTATATAGTGTTCAGTATTCTTCGTTTTCATGTGACATCATAGGTCTCAAAACTTTGGATCAGAATTTGAGTTTGAATCCCAATAATTGTATTATTTGATAGGTTTAAGAGTTTAGAGTTATATTTCAATATTATTTTATGAAAATTTTTTATTTGCTCGATGTTTCTTTGTCGCTTTGCGCAATTGCTGCAAGACGCTAATTATGTCACACATCGTAGTCACGCTTTTTAAAAACTCATAAAAATCTATATATTTCGACAAACGTACGAGTTTGGTTATTTGATGCTTAAAAGTGACATTTATATAGTTAAATATAATGAGATGTTTCAATCCCATGTTTCAATTAACGCTTTGAAATTATGGCGGCCATTTTGGTGGTATGTCAAGGTCCACAAACATGGCGCCGCCATACATTTTACTCTAAATATTTAGAATTTTTGTTCGCTAATAACTCCGTATAACTCCGTTAAGAATTGTTCTTTTGCTCCCATCAATAATCAGGGAAGAGGATGGGGAAGAAAACTGTGGACTCCAAAATGTCAGAAACGGTTTTCATTTGCCAAAGTATTTGCATATGATCAACTATAAGGCATCAACTATCAACTATTTCAGCTGTTAATAAAAGTTATTGTTTTGCCTTGGAAAAAATTTCAAAAAATCCGAAATGGCGGCAATCAGCCCAAATTTTGGATTTTATACGAAGTTTTTTTTTGAATAAAATGACCTCCCCTTCTCTTCTCTCGTTCCCTTTAGGGTTAATAGGGGAAATAAATTAATGTTTTGACATTTATGAACGTAATCTTAAATAACAGAACTGAATCAATAGTCATGCACGCTGGCCTAGTCGGTAGGCTGCTGTCGGGAAAACAGATATCGATTTTTTCATCTTTAGCGATTACTGTCAATAATTGTTGCTTTTTGTTTTGTGTATGATGTTATGTTATGTTATGTTATGTTATGTTATGTTATGTTATGTTATGTTATGTTATGTTATGTTATGTTATGTTATGTTAT
>JAOTRI020087498.1:0-16331 GCA_028564885.2 Zoanthus sanctaehelenae
CGCAGATCATGGCCGTTTATTTGTTGCCAAGTTTCCCTGCTTTAATGGCTTGAAACGGCTAAAATTTGAAGTTTTGTGGTACCCCGAACACAAGTTTACAATCTCCATTGCTTCGTGTTGCTTTGGTGGTATCATTTTACAAACAAGCTTGTAAAGCGAAGTTAGAAGACGTGTAAAAGTCGCAACTTTCTCTACTCGCGAAGCAGCCATTTCTTTACTCCTTCAGCTATTTTAAAAGTTATTTGGGGGGCTCCTTTAGGTAATACAGGGCTCAAACAATAGACAGTTACTGGGACTGGGAAAGAGACCTGAAGCACGTGCGCTGCATTTCGCAATCACATTTATTTGACAGTTCTTTCGCTGCTATACTGTATTAATTAATAACAATGGCAAAATCGTCTAATTCAAAAGCAGAATGGAGAAAACGTCAAGAAGAAAAAAAAGATTATTACGAAAAAAATCGCGAAAAGCTACAAGAAAAAGCCCGGGCAAGAATGAGAAAGCGACGTGAAAGTAAATATTGTAACGCGACAACTACAGTGGAAACACGTAAGTCTAGGTGCGAGAAAGAGGTTCGGAACCGAAATTTTGCATCATCCCTAAAGAGAAAAATAGAGCAACAGAGAGAAAAGGAAAGAATTGAGAGGCAAAGAAAACAAGTAAGGGATCGCGTACGAAAATTTCGGGATAAAAGCAAACATGCCGAAACTACTGGACCGGAACCGGAAGTTGAATTTAGAACGCCGGCTTTCCCTTCAAGAATGTCTAAAAAAAGAGCCAAGGACAAGGTCTCACCCAACTTACCTAAAAGCCCTGCAAAAAAGGCGGAAATCGTTGAGAGCCTTGCCAGCAGTCCAAGGACAAAGAAAATATTGGAAAAAAGAAATTTTCTGCAAACAGCCGCATCAAAGAAAAAAAGCGACGCTGCAGATAGCCTATTGGCAGATCTGTCGGAAGGGCTTTCAAAGGTCAAGAAGGCGAAGACTGTGGATGAGAGGGCTGCCTACTCAGCAGCGCGATCCCTGGCATTTGGGGCCACTATCAAGAAAAATCGGCATCAAAGGAGAATTGCTAAACTAGTAGGCATAAAAAGGATGCAAGTTTCAAAAGCAATAGCCCGCAGAGAAAAGATATTGAAAGGTGATGAAGCCTGTTGGCTTGTCACAAAACGAACAGTTCGATGCGATGCTATAGGAGAAGAAGAGAAGAGATTAATATACGATTTCTGGGCCAAACAGGCTAGTAGACCAACTGGTGGCAAGAGGGACAAAGTGCGACAGCGGGTTGGAAAGAATGAGTATGTGGAGCATGCTAAGCACATTCTAGAAAAGACTCAAATAGAGTGCTATCAGGAATTCGTAAAGTTGCATCCAGAAATCAAAGTGAAACAACGGCGATTTGAACAGCTCAAGCCATTTTTTGTATCAGGTGCCAGAGAAAGAGATAGACAGTCCTGCCTTTGTCGCAAACACGTTGAGTGCAAGCTTGTTTTCGACAGCTGTATGAAGTTTCGTAAAGCAGCACAAAGCAATGAGGTTCAACCATTTGATTTCCTTTCTGAAGCAGTGGACTCTACTCTCTGCACTAAAGTCGAAGGGTCTACATATCATTCTTTGAAATGTCTTGAAAGGAAATGCAACGACTGTGGAGCTGGTAAATTCAAGACATCCAAAGAAGAACAGTCCACAGAGACCCAAGTTCAATGGAAGAAATATGAATATGTTATATATGCAGATAAGAATGGCGAAGAAAAGAAGAAAATCTCCCTGGTTTCTAAAGAAACATCTGTGAAGGTTATGTTTGACTTTTTTATTGAGTTGCTAGAAGGGTACACATATCATTCATTTATGGCCAAGTGGCAGAAAGAACAGTTTGACAAGCTTGTGCTCAATCTTCCTCTCAACAACATAATCTGCGTGCATGACTTCTCCGAAAATTATACCTGCCGCTCCCAAGATGAGACACAATCGGAATACTTTGATCCATTTAAAGTAACAATACATGTTTCAATTGTATACCGACATGCCAAGAAAGAAGTGGATGGAAAGGAAAGCACAGAGGAAACCCCTACACTTGTCAAAGAGCATTTCTTTGCCCTTTCAGATGACAACACCCAGGACTACCACTTTGTGCACCATACACAGGGTCTAATATTAGACTATCTTCGAAATGCTCTAAAGGTCAGTGCTAGCAAAGTACATGAGTTCACTGATGGATGTGCAGGACAGTACAAGTCGAAGCACACCTTTGGTGATTTATCATGCTGCTTGGCTGACTTCGGGTGTCAGATTGACCGTCACTTTTTTGAGACCTCACACGCCAAGGGTGAGCAAGATGCAGCAGGGGCAAATATAAAGCAAAGAGCAACGCTCGCAGTCATACGACGAAGTGCCACAATCAAGTCTGCAAAAGACCTATATGACTACCTCAGTGAAAGCTTCACTTCTCCTACAACTTCGAACACTAGCCTGAACAAACGGATTTTCTTCTACATTCCCGAGAAGGGGGAAGGAGCAGTAGATAGAAGAAGAAGTGGTCGCTCTTTCCAAGGATTAAAAGGAATCCGTAAGATTCATGCAGTGAAGACTGGTCCACAGCAGTGTCAAATCTATACGAGGAAGAGAAGCTGTTTTTGCATGGATTGTATTACTGACAACGAATGTGCAAACCAGGAGTATGTAGACGGATGGGAGATGGTGGAGATGGTGCGAGAAGGAGATGTCGCTGTGACAAGGCTGAATCAGGAGTCAAGCAACATCAGTGATTCTGTAAATGGAATGGCAGAATTAGTACAGGCTGGCAGCATTGCCGCCATTGCAGCAGCAGATGACGATGCTTATGACTTTTATCTGTTTAAAGTCACAAGCAACGGCAGTGTTACATTAGAAAGGCCTGAAGTTGACGACTATGGTTCAGCCTATCAGCAAGGATCCTTAGTTCTAAAAGGGAAGTTTTTTTTAAGGGACAATCTTATAGATATGACTTACAAGTTGGATAGCAAAGATGCGATTGTGTATGCAAACACTGTGCGGACTGTGTGTAGTGAACTGAAAGAGATTAGGAAGCGCAGGAATGTTATATATAAGCTTTTGCCACATCAGTATGAAGAGATAATGTCTTTCTTTTGATTATGTAACCATTCTATAAGTATTGGCGTAAAAAAATCCATGTAAATAGCTTTTTTTTATTCGACCACGCCCACATTGCATTGTGGGTAATTTAGAAATCAATAATATAAGCAGTTAAATGCATTATTTGAATAAATATTACATTGTATAGTTACATACACACAAAAAGCTAACATTCTGCATAATAATTTCAAAGTTTCAATTATTTTACATTTTTCCTTTATGTTACACCTTTGTACCCCTGGATCATGCATCTGATCTAAGCTAATGTACCAATAACAACTGAACGTTTTTAAAATAAATAATTAACTTTAATACAAAATAGTGGTTTTGCAAACTGGCGATAAACCCAATGTACCTTTGTCTCTTCATGCCCAGCCAAACCAGTAACAGCACACTTAATATATGCATCTGAAGTATTGCTCAAACTATTTGCTGCTTTGATGTTTCGAGCTTGATGTATAGTAGCAATCAAAGTTTCTGGTTCCTCATACTCCAGTGTTAACTCCAACTCTCCTGTTATACTAAAATCTGTCTGTGTTCAAAGAAACATAAATCTAAAACCTTAGTAATAGTATAGCTATGCGTTTTATTGCATTACTAACAGAATTTCCAGGAGTTTCCAAGGGTTTTCAAGAACCAACTATGTAGATGTTGTAACAGTCCTTAATCCTTCCCTTTGGTATCTGTGCATATACTACTGATAATCCTAGTGTTATAACTGTATCTATTTAAAACGGTATCATTGGCTAAAGCAATTCAAGACTTTTTATTGGCTTAGCCATTATGGTAAATGAGCCAATATACAATACTATTTGGACAAATAGGCTTCCTGTGCATGATAGTCAGTGCAAAGTTGATTTCGTGGGCTGGCTAGCGATGTTGGATATTTGTGCGCCTTGGATTGAGCGCTCACGGCCATATCAGTGGTGCACCTTAAGTTTCCTTTTTTTATTTCTTTGTATTTTTTCTTAATACTTTGCTTTTTTACACCCCAAATTTATGTTAGAAATATTTTTTTTATTAGTAGATAAATCTAATAGAATTGCGTTTGGTGTGTAGATATATAGAAAGAAATAAGAGAAAAATAACATATATAGCCCTTGGTGGGAATCGAACCCCACATCTTTGATTTACAAGTCCGACATGTTATTTTTCACTTATTTCTTTCTATATATATCTACACACTGAACGCATTTCTAATAGATTTATCAACACATAAAACCATTTGAGTCAGGGTTTAGAGTTTTTACTTGTTTTTTTTTATCCGATGGAGATAGATATGAACTGTAATTATGAGATCCACAAAAGATAAATATTTCACTTCTTAAAAACCATAAACTTTTTTTAACTTCCCACTGATTTAAGTGTTACAGTGCTTTTTAAAACCTGATTTTTGAAAAGCGTTTGGAAACAATCCAAACTATTTGTGATTTTTTCTCTTATTCCTTTCTATAAATCTACACACCGAACGCATTTCTATTAGATTTATCTACACATAATACCATGATATATGCATACCTATAACTTACGGTGTTCAACTTATCAATAGAGAAAAATATCGCCCTGGGAACCCCTACAGTTACCATCTACAAAACATTGTCTGGCTGCATTGCCAGCGTAGTTGGTCCTTGTGGTGTAGTGGTTAACATGTCAGACTTCTGAATAGTAAACAGAAGATGTGGGGTTCGATTCCTACCAAGGGCTATATATGTTATTTTTCTCTTATTTCTTTCTATTTTTTTATTAGTTAACTCAAACAAGGGAAATCTTTCTATAGTACATCATGGAAGCCCGAGTAAATGCTTGTAGGCATCTCGTATAATATTAAATATGCAAAGAGGTGCAATATATGAAAATATGATCATAATACATTTGTCTCCCCAATTCCATTCCATTTCCTCCATGCACACCTTCATAACCCTCAATCCCTTAACCAACATGTCCATTAAAATCAGCCATACCTAATACTAACTCACCCACACTATGAAAATCCCAATCACTCCTCAAATCATCATAAAAATGCTCTTTCTCTGCACTCCTTCTGCCACTTTGCAGACCATAAGCATATGATTCTCACCACTTCTTCCTCAAGTGCCATAACTAATGCCATCACTCTAGATCCCTTTCCTTCCCACCTCCACAAGCTTCTCGTACAGCTCCTCCTTCAATTCTCTTCAGTTCTATTTTTATTAACATGTAAAATAAACTTTAGTGAGTCATGTAGTACATCACTACCATTTCACTTATGGTTAGCTATTGAAATAATTAATAAACAAACTGAAGCCTACCGACATTTTACCTGTAGCTGCAACATATACCAGTCTGTGTATGTTCCTGAGCCGATATCAAAGTCTGACAAATCAATTATTGCTTCTCCATTGAAATCATCTTCACCAAAGAAATCGTGATCATAAATAGCTGCTCTCAGTTGTGTTTGGTTAATGTCTGAATGTTCAAGCTTGAAAATAAAAATCTCATTAAATATTGGATTTAGTGTCTTAGACTGATACTGTGTTCTCTTCTCACCCTCTTGGTTTCTAAAGAAAAAAAAATAATATTAGATAAATATTAGAAGTACTAAATAAATATAAATAACTTTATATCAAATAGGTTAACACATTTAAATTCAGAAGGTCTTACAGATATTTACAGAAAATTAATATAAAGGTGTTAAAATCAAATTTAGGGAGAGTGGGTGAGGTGGCTAGCCATTCCCCCGCCCTTCCTTTGATCTCAAGCAAGAAAACAAAAAAAGGAATATCTGCATTTAAGAAATGTCCACAATGATACAGAGAAAACAAATTAACAGATAAATATGTAAATTATACACAGTATAAAGAAGAGAGAATACTTATTGGCGTTTCGGACGTTAGTCCTTCATCAGATTAAATTGAGTAAGTAGTCTCTCTGTTTTATACAGTGCATAGTTTACACATTTATCACTAAAATGATATAATATAAGAAGTCAAAGTTACCATAAACTGAAAGAATCAGTTGCTGAAGTTCAGCAGATGTCATGATTACAGCTTGCTAATGGCTGCCAAATTTGAAAATTTTTTAGACACCCCACTCCCCTCCCCCTCCAAAAATCTACTAGATCTGTCCCAGCATGCTCTACATACCTTAATAGCCTGATGAGAAACAAGGTGAATTTTGGGAGAATTCAAAAGCAGATCAGTGAGACATGCTAAAGAAATCTCACATGTACTTAAACAAGTTGAGTTTGGTTTTTAACAGGCTTTATAGGAACAGACAGCATATTTTATCACTTCAAAGAAATGAAGTGCCTGTGTCACAATATATATTAAACAGTATGAAGAATTTAATGGGACAGAGCTAAGCACTACAGAACAGGGTTTGCATTACATTTTCATTATAAATTTCATGCACTTTTCAAGCACAAAAAAAAAAGATTTTCACGGACTATTTTTTGAACAGATCTGTCAGAACTCCCATTGAATTACAATTATTTACAGGAACCCACCTGTTACCGTGACAACTTTATTTCAGCTGATAAAGCTCCACAGTTCAAATACACTCACAGACATACACACTTTGGGATTGATGATTATTTTTCATTCGTGCTGTTTTTCATTAGAAAAGATAGATCAACGAAATGAACATCAAGGAGTAATAGCAAGAACCCTGACCGAAACTCCAAGTTTGAATTCTTACATGTAACCAAACAATTTTACTATTTTATGAACCAATATTAGGTAGTTCCAGAAAATATCCATACCCCCATCATGGACGGCATTTTGGAATTCAGAAGGAGAGGGAGAGGGGGGGAGAAGGTTCGCAGGTCTGGAATTCCGAAGGGGAGAGGGAGTTTGCAGGTCTGGAATTCCAAAGGAGACGAGGTGGGGATTGTAGGTCTTGATTTACGAAGGTATGGAGTTTGTTGTGCTTAGAATAAGTACTGAAAGCAATTAGTCCATCAGAAAGGTGGGGGTATGGATATTTTCTGGAACTACCATTTACATTATACATTTTTTCATGAAACTGACTATGTTCTCATAACTTGGAGTTTGACAACCAATTATAAAGCCCAAATCATTTTCATGCATTTTACATCACCATGAAAACACACTTGACGAAAAACTGAACGCAGAGGCTATTCGTACTGTAACCGTACGCGGACCTGTTTTGTCTCTTCGTACGACATGTAGTTTTCCTCGGTAATTCGAGCAGAAATGAAACTAAAACATTCACAAATAATTTTCACAGAGTCGAAAACAATGCTAAAAGTATGTAAGAAAAGTCTGACGGCACAGAATTTATGCCGCTTTGAGTTTAGAAAAGGTTTGTAAACGCTGCCGTACGAATAGCCTGTGTGACTTATTCGTACGGACTGGTCATTTCTTCCTCGGATCGGCTAAATGTATACGGTAAAATCACAAGCTTTGATGCTTTCTCGAATTTTTATCTACTTTTAAATAAAGCTATAATAGTTTAAAATTGATATCTAAAATAATTGCTTTAAAATATCGAAATATTTGAATTTCCGTACGAATAGCCACTGCGAAAACTGAAACATATATACTGTAAGTTCTAATTATTTTATGATTTACAAAAAGTATATTTTCTATTTATATAACTCATTGACTTACAAATGTTCAGCTTCAAACGTTTCTTAAAAATAAATTATTCCGTAAATTATTACTTAATTAGCAGGTCATAAATATCACTTTTATGGCTGATATTATCACCTACACCATCGTCTAGGCCAACAATTTCTAATAATTACAGTTCGCTACAATAATATTTATAAATTACAGTGTACCTGTCTGGAACGAGATCAAGCTTGACGTATGGGTCAGATTTTCCATTCAGGTCTTTGGCAACAAGATCTCTTGCGCGTATCACCTTAACCAAAAGGATGTGTTCTTTAAGGTTATACTTCAAAGCAAGTTGGATGTCTCCGGTGATGTCCCCACTGTCGGGCTGGGTAACTGTTGCATCCATTCGCTTGTAAAGTTCCTTAATTAGATCTGTGCCTTCCAACTGACGAAAAAAAAAGCACTAAAAAACTGTAGGCAAACACATGATGTTGCACGTTAAATTGGACGTATTTAAAAAGGGTTTCCGTATTTGCGGAATTAAAAGTGACTTATTTATTCGGAATAAAAATACTTTATTGTGCCAATAAACTCCATTACGAATAATTACTAAAATATTGTATTAAATTAGTTTGAAACAGCAGTATACATAATATGGGAAGCTGGTTATCTCCAACTGGTCCCAGCTGTCGGGTCACTCAAAAGTTCGGTGCTTTGGGTCTTTATCGTAAAATTACCTGTTTCGGGGCGCTCACGCGGCTACCTTCTCTTCCTTGTCTTGTCTTTAGAAATCTGCTTTTTGCTTCCATAAGTTTCGCCATTCCGCCCATGTTGTTGAAATTTCCTTGGTCGTCAACGTGATTTCTCGAAGCGTTCGCTTCATCAACAGCTCTCCATTGTCGCCTCGCCGCAGCTGTGCTAGCTGATGTTCCCATTTTAGGAAACAGAAGTAAAGCTCACATGACGAATAAATATAACAAACGCTCCAAAGAACGTCCTCTAATAAAGTAATGATCGGAAAAAAGTTTTTGCTCGGAGATCTTGGAATTTTACAAACGTCACATTTTAACCTCACTGAGTCCCCCACAAAAACAAAGCAGGTAGAAGCCATGGGAACATGCAGTGACGTCAGACTCTGATCAGCGGACCATTTCTGAGATCATGCGTTGTTGCAAGAAAATTTAAAATTTCCCGCCAGAATCTTTCGCATGCGCATGTATTAAATAAACTTTTCTAAAATGGCTGCAGCAAATGAGGAAAGGTCGTTGTCATTAAAACAGGCCTTGATGGAAAGTCTAACTGCGATCCTTTCGCCAGACCAAGCAATTCGAAAGGTCGGAGAAGATCAGCTGAAAGTTCTTGAAGTGACGGAAGGTAATGGTAAATCTTTTGAAAAGTACTTGATTCTTAGTTTGATGAAATAAACATCAATTATCATTTAAATTATATTCCTGTGTATGTACGACTTTAGTAGGTTCTTAACTCGGATAGAAATTTTAAAATATCTTTTTGTCAATTATTTATGATTTAAGCGTAGCCCATGTTGTTCGATTGAAAGTAAGTTTAGTAAATCTAAAGCTTCTACCCGGCCTTCAGTACCTCAAAAGCGAATGTTCAAGCACAGGAGGCCAAAGCTTACGTTTGGAGGCGATTTACTACAGAGTAATGTTACTTATTAACACTAATTTCTACCTATAAATTTTTGCAAAATAAAGAACTTCTAATCTTACTCAGTGTGTTGTTAAAGCCTTTCTTTAATCTCTGATTGAGTTTCAGCTGATTTGGTTGGGTTTTAACCCTTTCCTTTAGCACTGCATAATAAGAGTAAAGGAAGGATGCAGGACCAGAAAAATACCATTCAAACTGTTTCACTCGATGCCGAATAACTTCCAGTAAATCTGTTGCAGTCCAAAAGTTTTTCTGCACCAGATTAAACGAATAAATAGGCTGTACAATTATTCCAGGCAAATCAACAGAAGCACATCCAAGAATGAGACAGCCGACCTGTTCTTTGAAAACTCTGCCTCTTTCAAAGAGAAAAATAGGCTTAACAAAAAAAAGTGGTCTCAAAAAGTCGTTAAAAATCTGAGAAAGCCTAGGATCTAGCAAGAGTAGTACTACTATATCACCCCTGGAACCTAGGCTTTCTTGGATTTTTAATGGTTTTTTGTAAATACTGTACAAGGCATTGTGTGAAATTGTTATGTATAAGCACTTGTTATATTTTGTTTTGGGCGAACGTGGTTGGTGCAGTTGGTAAGATCTCTGCTTTCCAGCCTCAAGGTCCTTAGTTCGATCCTGGCTCTTTGTCGTGATTCGAATATTTGTGTGATCTTCTTTTCGGCCTAAGCCAACTCAGCTTTCCATCTTTCTGGGCTAGGTAAATGAGTACCAGCATCTGCTGGGAGCTAACCTGTGATGGATAAGTGTTCCGCCGAGGAGGAGTCAAAAACTCTCATCCACTTAATACTACAAAAATAGTAGTTTAGCTATATTTAGTTTTCAGTAAATGGTATTCTACAGGTAGATACTGTGTTTGCTTAGACGGTACCAATAGTCCATCATGATCTAAATTTTTAAGATAAAGTGCATTTTTAAGTATAGGGTTTGGAATATAAAGTATTATTGACTGATGTTTTATTAGTTCTTTTATGATAACGAAATTAATGCTAACATTAATGCTAACATAAGTTGCAAATTCTTTTTTAGAATTTGGGGTGTACCTAGCACAGCTGACTGTTGACGGGACTGGATCACTAGCCATAAGACAGGTTAACGTTTGTCTATGGATTAGTTAAATCACTTGACTCAGAGCTAACTATCTGTCAGTAGTAAATTAAACATCCAACTCTAACTTTGAAGTTTGAAAAGTTTTGAGAGATGTAAATCTGAACCCAACTCATGATAATATAACTTAAGATTTCAGATTAATGAGAATTTGCATATATACTGTATATTACATAGAACTACAGATTAGTACTGTAACATGATATGAAGAAGTTGTCAGTAGCTTATTTTGCCAGATATATTTCTCACTCTTAGTCTTGTTAATTTTTTTAATTTCTTATGATTTGATCATGACATAGGAATTCAGCTAAAATCAACTCGGGAAGAATGAAAGAGCTTTAAAATTGATTTTCATTGGACATATAAAACAATTATTTAGCTATTTAATAACTGGAAAAAATAACTGAAGGTGTAATTCATTTTAAATTTTAATAAATAAATCTAATCTTAATATTTTGATTCCATTCTTTTGTCATTGTTGTATTTGCTGGTAACAGTTGAAGAGGGCTCTCACTTAGCCGAAATTGTCAAGAAAAACTGTCATCAGCAAACATGACAACGACAAAGAAAGAATTGAAATTAGATGAGGAAGAATTTAGTAACGAAAATGAAAATTCTGTTATTTACATTTTCATTACTAAATTGTTTCTTTAGAAACATCAACACAGCTCAAACTACTAGTAATTTTTCTATTGAAGATGAGGAAGTCTGTGTCAGCCCAATCAGTACAATTATCACAAATCTTGTTATTGAATTTGCTTGTAACAAAAGTCAGGTACAAAGATTGCTGGTTACTGAAACATGATGACCCTCTTATTCATATGTTTTCGTTCCCCATTTCCCAATTGAAATATGATGTTTACCATGCACAAATAATAAAAAGAGTTTGAGATGTAAATGAGGCAAACAGCCAATAGTCTAATGAAGCATCACAAATAATATAGAAAAAAAGAGATCCTAACGGTAACCATGAAAGCACACACAATAAGAAACAAAGTAGCCAGTCCACTCATAAAATTATGTCTTTTTTCATCACATTACTTTGTAGCTGGCATCTCTAATATTAAAGCAATATGTGGAAGCGCACTGGTCATCACATTCAGAAAAGTTTCGTCCTCCAGAGACTACAGAAGCGGTAACTAAAATAAACTATATATTAATAATTATGTAACACTTATTAGAATTGAATAATACCAATTTAAGCTACTCTAATAATACTATTGCATTGTATGCTCAAATCAGTAACTCTATGATAATTATATTCAGTAGCTTGGGCTAAGGCTATTTCTCTACTCATAGTCGAAATTCTTCTATTTTGCTCATAGGCTTTTAATTTCTAATTAAACTCTGTTTCTTCTCCTCTAGTTTCTATTTTTCTCAAGGAGAACCACAGGTAGACCATCGTATGTGTTTGTGGTTTAAAAATACTTCAATGATATATGATTTCAAACAGCAAACAGAATTTATTAGACTTATGAAAAAAGGCTCTGCAAATAGCATGGTTGTCATTTAAATTACATACAGTATCAGTTCTTCAAATATATATTATAAAAAAGTTAATTGAAATGTTAATTACTTCATGTGTGGTGCTTTTTGGCCTTCCAGGAGCATTCAAAGTACAACTTTACAAAATTGCTTTTGGCTGGTAATCATTAAGAGAAGAGGGAGAGAAGGCATGCAATTAAATGGCTTCATGCAGCAAGTTCAAACCAGAATCAACACTAAAATAGTGACAAAAAGTCCTAACTGCAGGGCTTTCAAAATGTTTTGAAGTAGGTGGCTGGCGAAACAAAAGTTGGCGTCTGTTACTAAATTTCACTTGAAACACTGAGTCTCTTTTAAAGTTGTGTTCAACTGAGTCTATTCAAAAATAAGTGGCGGTCAAACGTAAAGTAATCGGTGGAACTCCGCCGGTCGCCGGCTTGTTTTGAAAGCCCTGTAACTGAGTGATGAAATCTTTATTTACATATATCATTGCTGATTATGAATTCGAATCATCCAATGTATTCCTGACCAACACAATTGATGCTAAAATCACAACCACAACTTTTAAAATACACTACAGTATGTTTAAAAATATGATCCCCATGGTCAAAGCAACAACACACGCTATCCAGCCAGCCCAAAAGCTGGAATGAACTGCTTTTGTTTTCCACAAATAAAAAGGTACAGCCCCTCACCCTGGGCCCTGCAATCAGTGGTCACAGATTTATGGGAAGCATAATGAGCAGCTTGGGCTGAGGCTGGGGATTTGGAATGTAGTGAAGTATGCGTAGAAGAGGTACAGAGGTGTGTAATGATAGTGGTGATAATGATGGTAACGATAATGGTGATGGTGGCAGTGGTGGTGATGGTGATGGTGATGATGATGATGATGGTAATAATGATGCTGCTGTTTAAGATGATTGATGATGCTGTAATATAATGGTTGATGATGATGGTAATGACGATGATGATGCTAATGATGATGCTGGTTATGATGATTAATTGTTATGGTGATAATGATGGTGGTGATGATGGTGATGATTATTATTGTAATGATGATGATGATGGTGATAATGATGGTAATGATGATTGATAATGGTGATGATGATGATGGTGATAATGATGGTAATGATGATTGATAATGGAAATGATGATGATGCTAATGATGATGATGATGATGCTAATGATAATAGTGATGGTAATGGTGATGATGCTGGTTATGATGATTGATGATGATGATAATGATAAAAATGATGATGATGGTAATGCTGCTTATGATGATAGTGATGATGACGATTGATGGTGATGATGGTGGCAATTTTGATTGATGAAGTTGATGTTGATGATGATGGTGATAATGATTGGTGATGTTGATGATTGATGTTGAGGATGAAGATTAATGGTGATAATGAGTGTAAAAAGAGTACTCCAGATAAAATCATTCCTCTTTGTAATCAAAATAAAGTAGTCAGTAGCCAGGTCAAATTAATATTAATACCATATCTACTGTAGGTTAGCTTAATCAGTAGGAAGCCATTCTACTGGGTGGGATGCTTGGGTTCAATTTTTAGCCGAAGCAACACCCACCTTTTCCTGATTATTTTAAAATGTTAGCTTTTCGTGTCTTTTAAGGATGTTAAATCATAGGTCCTTGGAGACTCACAAACACGAGTTACAAGCATGGATGCCACATCTTCTTGTTTGTTTACAAAGGTCTTACAAATATATTTTTTTGATCTGTAAGTTCGAATGTTGGGTAACAAATGACATCTTCCTGTTCAATTAGGCCAAAGAAGAGATAAGAAAGCTTCTACCAAGTGGCCTTCAAGAATCGATCAGCAAAGTAAGATCAAGTGTGGTAAGTGATGCTCTTTTGAGTTAATGGAAATATTATTTGATAAGTTTAGTCCATAGTAAAGTTATAGCTGATGTTTCATGTTGGAGTCCTTTGTCAGAGTGAATGCATGAATGATAATTAAAAGAAGTGGTTATGAACCATGTGCATTTACAAGCTTCCTGATAACTGTTTGCTCATGTCAGCTTTTTTACTTAAAAATTGTAGTGCCAATCTACTAATAGTTATTACGTATTGTGATCACAAAATTACAAAAGTTCGACTAAAAAAACTGCTCTACACAAAATAAACTAACATAAATTTGCCTGTATATTAACTATAACTATTAGCACATTAATAATAACATTAGAAAACTTTATTTGCAATCTTAGAAATAATTAATTACAAGTATCTAACAATTTATTTGCTTAAAGTACGAGCACAGCTGCTTCAAGTAGCTAAAATATAGCTATTCTATTTAATTCTCTATTGGCTGTTCACCTGCACATGATTTTAGTTATTGTTGAATTCATTCTGAATTCTAATTTTATTGCCTGTGGCATACATACATGTATTGAATGTAATTTGTCAATTTATGACACCGTGTTTTGTGTTTTGTTTTGTTATTGCAGGCATATGCTATTTCTGCTATAGCAAACTGGGACTGGCCTGAAGCATGGCCAGATTTGTTCCTCCATCTGATGAATGCATTAACAAGTGGAAACAGCAATCTGGTTCATGGAGCAATGAGAGTTTTAACAGGTAATAGTTTTAATATAATTTTAAAGTAAATGCTACTTTCTTAAACATAGCATATGGTCTTGCATTCATATTCTCATTGTACTGCAAAAATGAACCTGCTGTCTGTTCTTTTTCGTTCCATATTACATTTTACATAATACAGTCGTGATCTTGCCCACTATTGTCTCGTAAAATCTATTTCTGGTGCCCAGTCTTCCTTATATCCAGCGATTTTCTATAATATCTTTTCATCTTTTATCCGAGCAACGTTTTTATTATCCTGTTCCATCCTATGTTATTCTATCCTACACCATCCTTTTTTGATCTTTTCTGCTGCACCCTACTGTATTTTGTTCCATTTTGTTCCATCCTATTTCAATCCATAATGCTTCACCCAACTGTATTTTGTGTCATTTTGCTGAATCCTATTATTTTTGTTCCATCCTATTTTCTTCCATACTGTTCCACCCTACTGTATCTTGTTCTATCCTGTTCAATTCTGTTTCATCCTCATTTGTTCTATCCTTCCATCCTGTTTTTTTTCATACTGCTTCATCCTTATTCTATCATGTTCAATCTTAATCCATTATTTCTAATAATCTTTTTCTGCTGAGTTTATAATAAATTGTTTATATTTAATTGTTTATATACTAAATTGTTCATCTTGTTATGTTCTTTCTTGATTCAGCATTTTATAAAATAGCAGTTTTCCTTTCGTACATCTGTTCCTACCTGCCATGTAAGATATATATATCCATATGTACTTCGTTTTACACCAAATTCGGCTTTCCTTTATTCATTATCTCTTCCCACCTTTCTACCAATTCAGTCACAAGTTCTCTTCCCATTCTTTTTATGGCCAAAATAATACACCTGTGACTTAAACAAATTTTTGTGTTATTCCGTTTTCAATAATTTTTTTTCGATCCATTTGTATCTCATCCTACTGTGCCCTCGGCCTCTGCAAGAAGACAGTTAAAAAAGATAAGTTACAACCTAGGAAGCCATAGCCCTATTTGCATAGTGATAATCTTTTGTGTCGTGGTGTACAGTACAATATAAACCAGCTGGCTAAAATTTTGGACCAAGCAAAAGAGCTTACAAATTAAAACAAAATTTTAGAACATTATTTAGAACCCTTAATTTAAACGTAAAAAAGGCTAGATAGCATAGTAGCTGGTGTCGAAGCTTTGATTCAAACACAATATAATTTATTGTTTTTATTTGGAAACAAAAAAGGCTTTCTTGCAAGTACAGGATCTGAACTCATAAAAGTGATTTTAATTAATTGTAACACTGCAGATCACAGGTATTTTAATATTTTACTTCTTTTATCAGAATTTTGTCGAGAGGTAACAGACATGCAAATGCCACAGGTAGCCCCAGTTATTTTACCAGAAATGTACAAGATATTTGCCCAGGCAGAGGTAACGATCATGTTATAATAGTATCAATTTCACAAAATTTAATTAGCAAATGTATTTTGTGTTAAGCCAGACTATGAATTGGTTTCCTGATGAAGAGAATATATTGCAGCTGCTTCCATAAGAGACTGGAAAATGAAACGGAGACGCTTTTATTGCTTTCAATATTATATTTAGTCCATTAGCGTTGTACTTTAATTATTACATTTTGCATGAATCAAAGCTTTGTTTAGAATGATAAAAGCTAAATCTTTTTATGAGCTTTGTAGTCCATGGGACCAGCGCTTATCTCAGGTTTCTGTAGTGTTAAGCGGATGAGAGTCTTTGACTCCCCCTGGACGGGACACTAATCTATCGCAGGTTAGCTCCC
>JAOTRI020087509.1:0-16330 GCA_028564885.2 Zoanthus sanctaehelenae
AGAACACTCGAGAAATGTAGAAAACACTTGCCTGCGGCTCGTGTTTTCTACATTTCCCTCGTGTTCTCAAATATCCGGAGTGTTTTATCACAGTCTAATACACGGCTTATGCTTCTTTATTTTTTAATTTAAAAAAACCCTCTTATTTCTCTTTGAAATCTACAACAAAAGATTACAAAAATGTTTGAATAACATTATTATTTTGGTAAAATTAAACTTAATCAGACAGAAAATTGCTTAAAAACTCTGACATTAAAACTTTTAATTTGACTGACCTGAGGCTGACTGTATCTAAGGGGTTAATTAAGCGACATAATAATGAAACCAACGCGTCTTCGATCGAGTATAAAAAGTGATAAAGTTACTTAGTTATGCATATATATAATAATATCTGAA
Source organism: Zoanthus sanctaehelenae (assembly GCA_028564885.2). Lineage (NCBI taxonomy): Eukaryota > Metazoa > Cnidaria > Anthozoa > Zoantharia > Zoanthidae > Zoanthus > Zoanthus sanctaehelenae. The sequence goes on from JAOTRI020087509.1 coordinate 397, forward strand.
AAGTGAAAACGGCTATGCCCGACCCTTACGCAGGGAGAAGGGCACGGGGTGCGCACTACCACCAACATCCTCCCCCCATCCTCCTTGAAGGCGATAAAGTGCGCTCGATTATAAAAATAATCAGTTAAACTGACAACAAAGTTTACAATAGAAAATGATCATCAAAACATATTCAGAAGCACTTTTATTACCTGTAAATCAACCTCAATAACTTGTCAGTTGGGTAAAAAACTTAGAAATTTTATGCCCCCCTGAAAATATGAAAGTGATGATAAAATAACGTCATGTCTAAGTGGGTTAGTGTCACAAATTTGTCAGTTTGCAGGCACCCAACAAAATTTCTGCGTACTGTATACATTTAAAATTCTCTCCCTAAGCGAAATGAATTTTTAATTAGTACCCTTTGAATCAGATTATTTTACAGTTATACTGAAAAATTTAAAAAGATTTTAGTCTTTTTAAATTTAAATTTACATTACATTTAGATTTAAATTTTTAATCTTTTTTAAAAATTTAGATTGTCTTTCAATGCACTCAGATAAGGATTTTACTGTGCGGTTCCGACTTAACATTTCTTTCACATACACAAAATTAAGTCGACAAACTTCTAACTTAGAAGCCTCCTTTCTGTTCAGTTTATTCTCAAAAAGCGATATTTTTGCGTTTGCTCTCTGCCTTATACCATGAATTAATACCTTTTGAATAAAGAGCTGATATACATCATTTGTGTTTTGAGTTCAACCAAGTATTAATTAGTCAAATATGTAACTTTCCAACCACTCTTAATTACTAGTACCTCATCCACGCATACTCGAGTTAAATTTTTACAACAGCCATGCATGCCTCATTCGCACTTACACCAATTGCACGTAGTCTATAGAACTGTTGTATATATCACAACTGTACTACATCGGTACAGAGATACGCTGCCAAACTTTTACCACATCAGGTTTATCATCTATTGAATGTGAAAACAGTTCTGATGCTTGCTCCGGAAACCGTAATTGTCCTAGGCAAAGATAAACTTCCAAACTTCCACCACATCAAACGATCTCAAGAGTTTATCAAAGATTCAAAGTAAAAAACAGCTTTTAATGTTCGCTTTGGTAACCATAATGGCATGCATGCACGGTTGTGAAAGATAATGTATAATACATTATACTGAACTAAAGAAAGACAAAACTGAACAGTAAAACTTTAATAACGCTACATGAAAATTTCTCACCTGCTTTTAATCTTCTTCACGTACAAAATATCTCTGACAGACCTATCGCTTGGTCCAACTTGGGACCTGCTTTTATTATAAATGGATCCATGTTTTTCTTCTTTTTAAATTAGGTCACTTCCATTTTAGAACGAAGACTGCTTTGAAAATATATAGATATTATCAAAAAATTAATTGAAACATTTCTCAGCTTTGATAATTACATCCTGTTTGCTAAAAGACTAATCTTATCTCAGAAATTATATTAGACAATAACTATTTGTCGGACAGCCACCTGAAAGAAAGTTACTCCTAAAAACGGGGAAAATACAAAAAATGAAAAATGTGGCTCACGATATACGGTTTTTGTCATCCAATTAAAATCAAAAATATATTTTAAAAACCCAAAAAGCAAAATATTAAATATACAACTTTATCGTTAGCTTATATTGGCTGATAGTTAAAAGGTACATATATCAATCGTGTTGTTGCGGTTTTAAAGCTTTTAAGACACAAGAAATGTTTTGCTGGCATGAGATGTTAATTAAAATATAGCCTGCTCGGTTTATGGAAATAGTTTTAGGAAGTAATATCAATCAAGTTTAAGTTTTAATTTTTGCAGAGTTTATGCTTAAATATTGCAGAAGTACTAAATAAACACTTTCCTTTGTCAATAATGCTTCAAATAATTCTAAAACCAATAAAGCTTTTTCATTTGAAATATTTTAAACCCGCGAAAGATCTGGTAAATAATGACTAAATGAGGAAAAAACGCTTTGTAATATTAAATAATCAATAGTATTTTTATAAAAAAAACCACTACTATCTATTATTCATTTGCGTTTTATCTTTAATCAAAGAAGAAAAAGATTTTTCCGCAATTAGTGTTATTAATTAACAAACTTTTGCATAATTAGATAAGAAATAGATGTTACGACTATAAGGCTGCCGGTGTTTGTAGTTAAGCAGTATTTTGACATCTCCTGCTGAATCAGTCGTGTCAAATGAAACTCTATTTGCAAAGTATTGAAACATTTGTGAAACTAGAATGCCAAAACCTTAATTTAATTTATTCTTTTTAAAGCCTTACATCAACAATGAAAATGATAATGAATATTTATAAATGCTTTCCATTAACAACAAATTTAGACATTCACACGAAGTGATTTTGTTGGCTACCCGTGGAATTAAATTAGAGTAGGAAAAACAATGAAATATTTTAATCTCATTTTTGTAAAATCTAACGCTGAACACTTTAAATGTGCAATTAACTAAAACACAGGATCTATGAGTATGAGTTTATTGGAGATTTTACGATACATAAAGTACACCTTCAGTTATTTCAGAGAGCCGGAAGACTCATGATGTAGTCAAATTAACCAGTGTGACTAAACCGCAGGGAAGTGAAGGCCACTCCAAAGCAAACATGCTGAAAACTGAAAAGGCCAGCAGAGTAAAGATATGACATTTTGATTGGATAAATTGCAATAAATAGATAATAGATTTGACCACATCTACTGCGCCTACTCACTGACCATATTGATAATAGTAGCGAAGGGATTTTTTTTGTTGCTCACAAACATGAGGATATGATGAAAACGAAAAGAAATGAAAACGACTTGTTTTATGTGTGTCTTCAGCTGTGTTTTTGTTCTCGTTCAGTATACAAATAGAATTAATCTCACAGTGTAAAGCAAAACGCAATGTAGAAATAATTTTTCAAAAAAGGTAATGAAACGAATCTAATATCATGCAACTTTACTTGCTAGTTTCCTTAGAAATATTTATCAAACTTAGAAAGAATTGGCAGAAAAAACTTGGCAATACGTGACGTGTTAAAACAAATGAGCGCATGTTATTAACACAGTTCTATTACTCAGTACTTATAAAAAGTTAAAGCATACAGTATAACATTCATAAAAGTAAAAATGAACGCATGGTTGAAATTGTTGTGATCGTCCCAATCCCCACAGGTAGTAGTGTAAGGACGTTCGGAATAGCAGCCGTTGGTCAGAGCATTTGTCAGCTTCAAGGAGCCTCGAGCTTGAGACTTTTACGATCACCACTGACAATGTCTGAGTATAAAAAATATGACGTCTAAGATGATTAAAACTGACGTTAACTAAGATTGGAACTTTCATAATAGTTGTTATGAGTTGTAGAGGGAGCTAACTTTTTGCGAGTGGCAGGAACCGCCTGCATTAATCTCGAATTAACTTAAAAACTAGTCATTCATGAGGTTCATCAGAGCCTAACTGTATATTGACTGTAAAAATAGACTTTAGATTAGCCCTTGTCTCAGAGAAACTATTTTTTGGGTTGAATCTTGTATAATCGTCTCTGGCAAAAGTATTGCCTGAGGTCCTTTGTCTTATAATTCGAAGTTCTTACGCTCAACTCCAGCAATTACAGTACAGACAACATAATCCAAAGTCCAAACTTTCTGTTTTTAAAATTTTTAGATTTGTTAATGCATACCGCTCGAAGCACCAGTTCCTAACAATATCAATGGTGATAAACTATAAAACTAAACCATTCACTTCTATTTAAATTTTTCTTTAACCACTGTGAGACAATTGAATAATATTTTGCCGAAAATAAAAAATAGAAATTTATTCTTTAAAATAGAACACAATGTTTAGTACATCAGCGAAGTTACAAAAGTACATTAAAAAATCTCCTTCCGAAGCTAATCTTAATTAAACTGAAAAAAATAATCTCCGAGACAAAACGTATTATATTATAAAGTTTCTAAAGTCATATTCTATTAACGCAAATTTTACAGTAGATTCAATTGTATTGTACCTTAATTTTGATTTCGATTTAAATTTAAACATTTTTACAAGTGTTTTTATTCCATGTGTTGATGGATTTTTAGCGTTAAAACTAATGTTCAAAAATAACAACAATACATAAATACACAACTAGATGAGTTATAAAACTTGGTATAAGCTTTGATAGAATCCGAATTACTCGTTATTACTAACCTTTCATTGCGGTGTTTCTTGTGACGAGACGAGACGAGACGGTTCGTTGAGTATTCTCTCGCACATGCTCAATGGAGTTCATCACCGCTGTCGCAAGCAACTGTTCACACAAATAGACTGAGTTTGCTGTATAAAATAAACTTTTCTAGAAGTGTCTTAACGATACGCAGATGCTTTTTGATTTAAATATGTACAAGCCTCTTTGTATGTATCTGTTATTATATATCAGATCCTTTGTTTGCTTTTCCGCTAAAAATGCGAAACAATGCCAAGAAGACTAAATCTGTTTTGCTGCTAGTAGTTGTAATATGGAGATTGTTCTTCGCTGAAAAATTTGAGCAATATATAAATTCATAACTTTAATCACAAATGCCATCCAGTCTTGAAATAAAAAAATTTGAACTAGTAAATCTGTACCAAACTCGTTCGACAAAGAGATAACTATTCATTTTGTGACATCGGTCTGTTCGAAAAAGTACTGCATGTTAATATTTTCATTCAATGTTTTTCATTGCGTGAAAACAAAACGCGTATCTTTTATTTGGAGTTAAAAATGGGAAAAAACTAACTTTTATAATGAAATTTCTAATGTCATACTCAGATATACAGTTTAAACATTTTGAATTTGACTTTCATAGTAAATTAAGATTTAGCTAATACTACTCGGCCTTTTTAATCAACAATTTTTGAAATGTTAAATAAGTCAATATTGCCAAATAAACCATAACTCCAAATTGGAGGTTTCAGCGAGTAATAATTTAACTTAGTAGGAAAAATAGTGGCTCAATATTGAATAGAAAAAAGACATTTTGATAGTAATACAAAGGATTGTATCAGTGTGAGTTTGTTACGTGATTTATGTCAGTTTAGAGGTGTACATTTAAGACAGGAGTGCTCTAGTACGTGACAAGAATAAAGCAAGAAGATCACCTGTTCGAATTAAATAAACTATTTTGTCAAAAACAGTGCATTTGGGGAGATGAAAGGGCATTTATGAACGTGCATAATGTCACTAAAATCCGAATTACAAACATGCACGCCCACTTTTGTGAAGTAAAAGTTAAGAATCAATCCGTTGAGCGAGATAAAAATAGTTTTGGAATATCAGTAAGTCGCACTTGTATTTGGTGTATAAGTGATCCTTTAGGGTATGGGGTACGGGTCAACGAGTTTCAAAACAAAATGTAAGCTTTGGGGGATAGGAGGGAGGGGCACTATTTTACCAAAACCTTTTATATATTAAATAACCCAAAGATATGAACGGGTCCAGAAAGCTGTCTTTATTTATCAGTAACCAGCTAATTCACAAAACAATACTAACATACAATTTGAACGATCAAACACAACAACTCACATACACTGCTTTCAAAACTTGATAAAAATGAAATTTGCGCCAGCATTTTGATGCATGTACAGTGTACTGCATGGAACACCTCAAGGATGACAAATTGCCATATGTTTACAAGTATTTGGCTAAATTGCCTAAATGCAAAGATGCTTATAGTGGCTAGAAAGAGCCTCGAAGGCTGAAAGGTGCTCAGCTTTACATTTGCACCTCTCGTATACATTCACCTCTCCTGCGCGAGCTCGTGACACCTTCACCTATGCACTTTTCTTTCTAAGTTAGCCATCAAGTTCAAAGAGGCCATACACTTCTATAATGCTTAGCTTATATATATAGCTTAGCTTATTTTCAACTCATGAATATGATATTCTGTAGGGGTATTAGTGGAATTGTATCTGGATCTCATTTACATAAATGCTTGTGCACTATTTACATATCTGAACAAACACAACTATACTGTTAACAAAAATAAAGTAAAAAAATATCAAAACACTTATTGTTCGCCAACATACTTAAATTGCGTGCATTTCAACAATGGTTATTTTCTTAAACCCTCAAGCCTACAATACAATACAATAACTTTCTTGATCTTCCTGAAGAGGGCTTTTCAAATTCAGTTTTCACAAGAATTGTACCTGAACTAACTATTTACAAAAACAAAAATATCATAAAAACTTATTATAAATTACTATTATTATTATTATTATTATCATTATCATTATCATTATCATTATCATTATCATTATCATTATCATTATTATTATTATTATTATTACTATTATCATTATTACTTGAGTAGAGCTAATCAGTTAACCATTCAATTATAATACTACTCTTATGGATGCAATACTTTTGGGTATAGAGCTCCAAAATGATTGTATACTTTCGTTTACCAGACATTATTTTTTCGTTTACTGCCTAGCTTGCGGCGCGGTTGGTTTGTATCGATCCGCAATCAGTTCGGCTAATAATTACTATACTAAACTTTTTTACTGTTCCAAGGAGTACTAGAGGTAATAGGACTCGAGATCCCCTACAAGGATCTTACTCCTGAGCCTACGGTTTAACGTCCTTATCCGAGAAGACGCGAAATTAAAGTCTAACCGTTTGCAGATGTTAGAGCAAGAGCAGCACTTCTCCTCAATTATTTTAAAACCCTGGCCGGGAATCGAACCCGAGGCCTCCCGCACAGCAGCACAACGCCTTACTAACTGGGCTAACCAGGAGGCGGTTAAGTTCGATTCATTGATTTAGTAAATTAGTTTAACTGTTTGCTTTTGTTAGTGCAAATTCGTTCGAAATTTTAAAGCCTAACTGAGAAAAGCAGAGAGAATTCGGGAAAAACATGTACACTTACTTATAAATTAATCCTTTGCAATTGCTATTATTAATGGGAGGATTCCATGGGTTACGACACTTCCCTCGCATCCAGCAACTTGAGCAAGCCTCTTAATTTTTGTTGTCCGGTTATTAGCAATTTTTTCCCTACTATTGATCACTTTGAACTATGTTGCTTGCAATACTTGGGGGCATTTGATACTTCTTCTATTTCAGTAATTGGAGCTCTCTCTAACAAGAATCCTGACTACGGCACAGTAGAGTGTTATTAATGTATACTTCCTTTGTTTTCGATTTACTCTTAGTAGATTAGTTAACTTCATTTATTGACACATTGACAATGAGAATTGTCCTTCGAAACATGTTTGCGTAAGTAATTGGGTGGCTAAACATCCCCTTTTTGGTGCAAGAAAACAAAAACATGGAATATCCTCATATAAAATGCGTCTAAAATGATATAGAAGAGACTTAAAAAACCCAAGGTTTACCATAAACTTATAGGATGAGTTGTTGAAGTTCAGAAGTTGTTATGATATCAATGATCATTTGTGTTTAATAAAATGTAATTATAGTAGTTTTTGAGTGTATATCACTTGCTAGAAATAGCGATATAATCTGAAAATAAACTTAAAAGACTACCAATTATAAATAAAGGAAGTTGTTTAAATGTTTTCATGAATTAAGATATATACTTTGTGAGCATTGACTTTTTAGAAACAGCAAGCTAGCTAACACTTAAATTTTGAAAATATTTTAGCCACCCCTTCTCCAAATCTCTTATCCCCCAACCCCTCCTCCATTCCAAAGTTCTGGATCCTCTCCTATTTATATTTTAAAAAACACATAAACTTTCGGCCTCTTGGACTACAAGTACGACTAACTCATTTGACCTGAGGCCTCTTAGGCTATTGCTACGTAGTCTATTTGTCCTTGTGGTTTTATTGTAAAATGTCTGTTAAAAATGCAATGCTGAATCGGTGTTTCTACAGGAAAAGTTTATAAAATACAATATAGATTTTTCATCGTATGGTGGAAACAATTTTTGGACGGGAGTCCTTCGTTGGAGTGAATTGTAAAATAGTTAAATAACCTTGAAGAAGACATGTTACCATTTGCCGAGATTGAACAGCAAAAACATGATACCCATACTAATTGTTAAGTAAAAGGCAAATAAAAGTTCAAAACATATCCAAAAATTTGAATCCATTCTAAAATTTTATTTTTCTTGCATAACTTTTTAAATATTTCAGTTGTAAAAGCTTTTTTATCTCTCAGTTAATTATGATATCAAAAGGAGGTCACTCAGTAGCAGGCCAACTTTTAATGCAAGTTATACAGTAGAAATAAATGAAGAAAATAAATTGTATCAATAACAGCTCAATACTTCTCAAGAACTTAATGAAAGTATTATAGTTATTAAGAATACTGTAACAGTTTGTTTTTGAATAGTATCCCAGCTACTCAGTAGGTTTTGTTTCATCATATATAATCTCAATTATATTTCCCTTTATACACCCTTAAAAATTGCTATAATTAACTGAGGCAAAATATTTTTAGCATCAGAAACACCGCAATGTTTCTCATGTTTTTAAATCGATTTCGTAGCTATATGCGTTTGGCATTATATAACTAGACATATTGGCTTAATGCATTGCCTTTTTTGTTTGTCTTTCTTTCTGGGTGGGCTGGCTATCTGTCTGTCTTGCTATCTGTCAGTCTGTCTATCTTTCTTATTGTCTGCCAGCATGTTTGACTGGCTGGCTAGCAGTATATTTGGCTATCCATTTGTCTGTCTGGTCTCAGCCTTCCTAGCTGTCTAACTGTCTGTCTATCTTTCAGTATTTCATTCATTCCTTAATTCATTCATTCATTCAGTCAGTCAGTCAGTCAGTCTGTCTGTCTGTCTGTCTCTTTTTGTGTCTGACTGTTTGCTGGGTAGCTGACTGGCTATCTGTCTTCCTTTCTTTCTTCCTTCTTCCATCCAAGGTAGGTTTTTTCGTTTTGTTTCTATCTCTTTTCAAAACCATAATTAATTTAACGGACATTTTGCTTTACTGAGGCTGTTAAATCAAAATTTGTGCTCTGCCTTCCCATTGTCTATGTTTCTTTTTTCTTTTTTGTCAGGCTTGTTTAAGAGTTCCATGGAGCCCTTTCTTTCTTCGCCATTTTCAATAGATTCCATGTCTCCCGAGACATCATGACTTCCAAACCTTGCTGTCTTGTTTCCTTCGTTTCTCCTCTGAATATTTGAATCAATGACCGTAGTGTAGTTTGTAAGCGAATGGTCTTCTCTTAATGGTTTCATCCTCCTTCTAAACACTTGGCCAATAAGCTTGGTGAATGCTGCACGGAAATCTCGGTTAAAGACTGCATATATTATCGGATTAAGAGTGGAATTCAAAGCTGGAAGGACAAACTGAAATGTAAAATAAACAGCCTTCCATGCATTTGGATGAGTCCGGCTGAAGTTAATTATGGATTTACTCCAGTAAACAATCATTACAATAACAAAAAACGGCATCCAACAAACAATGAATACCCCAACGACAATAGCTAAGGTCTTCGCAGCTTTCATCTCTCGTATTAAGCTTAAGGAACCTCTTCGAGCTCGGCGTTTGTCTCCTGTTTGTTGAGCTGCGACAGCACGAGCCTGGTTCATAGCGACGCTGAAAACGTTACCATACATTACAAGAATAATAAGAAGAGGCAGGAAGAAATGCACTGCAGCTAGAGCCGTGTAATACACGCGGTCATACTTCTGGCAGCCAGCTGGACTAATGAAATATGTCGGTTTTCCAGGCTCAGTCCAATTCAGCAAGCTAAGAAACGCCCAGACTGTCGCATTAATCCACACGACTACAAACAGAAAACAGGCGTTTCTCTTTGTCATGAAAGTCTGGTATTCAAACGGATGAACTATTGCAATGAAACGGTCGATAGAGATCGCAACTAAATTCCACACGGATGTTATAGCGCACAAGAAATCGACGATATACCATGTCTGACACATTGCCTTTGAGTTGCACCAATTAAAATTATGCAGTATTTGGTTGATTCGAAAAGGCAGAGACAGTAGAGATATTAGTAAGTCGCTTACTGCGAGTGACACAACAAAAAAGTTGGTAACTGTGCGAAGTCTGCGGTAAAGAACGACCGACACACAAACAAGAGAATTGCCAAACAGTGTAACAAGAAGAATGATGATCAGAAACACGGCTTGTCCAATAAATTCTGTTTGTGTTGATGCCTGGCACTGAAGTTCTTTGTTACTTGGGCGAGGCAGCGAATTAATCGTTAACTTGGTTTGGTTATCTATGTCGGAAAAATTCACTCTTGCGCAATTCCATAATACAGAGACAGTACAGTTTGAAGTAAGATTCAAAATAGGAGCTGCAGACATACCTAAGAACTTTCCCAAAAGTGTATCTTCTTTTTTTGACCTTTAACTTGTACAATTTATTCTTTTGTGTGGCGTCAGTCTGTTCTTTAGACGCTGTGCGATGAACTTTAACGCGCATTCAATTAACAGAACGTTTAAAAAGTCGACATTTGATGTCAGAGGATATATAAGGATTATTTTCCTCTTTTTTGTGAACAGCGACAGTGTTAATTCTAGATGAGAGTTAAATCTAAAACTCCAAACTTTTGTGGAATTTGTTCAAGTACCAGTAAAGAATTCGTTCTCCTTTGTCGTATTAAAGATATTCTTTTTTAATTTGTGTTTGAACAATTACACCAGTAAAGTACCGCTACTCCACGGTTTTGAAGTCCAAGTATTGTTACTTCACAAGACAGCGGTTGTCAAATATCTCTTTAGATGATGTCATGAACAGCTCATTTGGTTACAGTTGTTAATTAGCCGTGGTATCTGAAAAAGATCTAGAAACAAACAAAAGTAGATTATTGTTAATCTCTTTTCAAAATTTCATTCATCCAGGTTACCTCTTACAATCGGTAGAAAAACTTAAATGACACATCAGCAAATAATTTTGAACGTTTAATTTTTTCAAAACAACATTTATTAAAAATCCTTGATTACCATTAGGTGGACGTGACTAACCAGTTTTAAGACGCTTCCGAAAATCCTATTCTAATAAACGTCAATGCGCGGGAACTTAGACAAACGTGTGTTTTTTTACAAATAAAAGAAGATTATAAAAACTGAGTAATGTGATTAACCCAAGGATCTTGTTGAAAAAAATCCAGATTATGGTGTAGTTAAATTGAAAGCGGCACAGCAATATTAAAAATTGAAGGTAGAATGAACATCATAAAAAATGCATCCTATTTTAAAACAATTTAGATTCTGGTAAGAACAGTTCGATATATCATTGTCGCCAACATTGAGAATAAAGAATTCACACATAACTAAAAGCAGTAAATGTCAATAGAGTGTATGCAGCACATTATTAGTTGCAAAGAACAATTCCCGGCATCTGACTAAGTTATCGAGCCAATTCTTGTACCAAATCTTAGATTGCAGAAATAAATTGAAAACTACAAAGGATTTTGCAAGCGGAAACTACTGTAACACAAATGCAATTAAGAAAGTCAAGGCGAAGTTGACGTTTGTTCAGCTAATTTAAAATGTTTAAACTAGTTGGCAGTATTTGACGAATATGATCTGGCAGAATCATTATCAACAATGTGCAAAGGGGATGGGTTTTGATATTCTTTTTCCGATCTGCTTCTCAAAAGTACTAAATAGCTAAGACCTACGACAGTTTTAAACAAATGTTTTACTTTTCATAATATTTCTGGATATCTAGATCAAACAAAGTTTCCGTCTACATGGAAATTAAATGAGACATTTACGTTGCGTTGTCCGAAAATAATATTAAGACAGTCACATTGGTATGTAAATAAAAGCAAAATTTTCTTGTCTTTTGTTGATAAATAACATTCATTAGTTGGTGGTGGGTCGAAGATTTTTTGCACCTTTGCAGCAGTGGCGATCCAAACTTTTTGATAGTTCATTGGGTATATTTACTTTACTAAAATAATTTGTATAGATTAGTGTGAGATAAATAACGCTTTCAAGATTTGCTTTTGAGTAAAAACAAAATACAGCTAGTACGTTTGTTGCCTCCTGTATTGTTTGTACGTAGTACAAAATATTATTTGATGAAGACCTTTGTCAAATAATAAGCCTCATAAAAGTCTTTTGCTGAATAAATTTGGGTTTTATTTATTGAAAGGGCTGTGATTTGTTGAGTTGTTCGTTTGATAAATATCGTCAGCCGCCATCAGAACGGCCGCCATGTTTTTGCGACCTGGTTACCTAAGCAATTTAATTAAAAACACAGGAAGTGACTCACATTTCTCGATCAACATGCAAGCACAGGGCTAATTTCCTAGCAGAGTGTGCATGCTGCAATGACTTTTGCGTTTAAGTTTCTTTCACATACGATTCTAAATGTCGGAACCGTAAAATACTGCAAATATGGGGACACTGTCGAGACTTGAGAATCGTACGTCACAAGCATTTGTGGCTTAGCGCATTGCGCAAACTTGGGCTCATAATCTGCTGGAACACAAAGTAAAAATGGCGGCAATAAAAGTGAACCAACATAAACACTTGATCAGATATCCTGCAAACCGCTAATTATAGTTTTGGATACACTGATTCGTCAATTTATATCCAAATGATGTATTTCCATGCTGAAAAAAGGCTTAAAATCCTTTTTTTTGCAATGGTGGCACTTACAAGGCCATAAAAATTTATTTAGATGTAAGTGCACAAGGAAAAGATCTTTTTCAAATCGCTTCGAATCACCCTTAATTAACGCATCATGGCCCTTTGAAAACGAACTAGAAAGACAAAAGGAGAAAACAATTTTTTTTTACTTTGGTTCAAATAGAAGTACAAAAGTCTTGAAAGGGTTACTTTTCTCATACTCCATCATCACTACTAAGTTCTAAAGACATGCAATTCAATCCATGAGCTATTCTAAACTTTACTGACTGTCTGTGCTAGGAGAGGAATTCCATCGACTTCAAGTTCTGTTTTAAAAACGAATAATTTCATACACTGACTGAGGGCCTGTTCACATGAGGCGAGATATCTCGGGCCGAGCCAAGTTTCTCTAGATTTATTTACTTTATGTTCCAGCCATCCGTTCACATGAAGCCGAGACAACTCGGGGGTGCGAGATATCTTGGTCTGGAAGGTAGGGATAGCACTAGGGGTAAAGTTGTCTCGGTCCATGTGAATGGTTCACACCGAGATATCTCGGTGGTTAGGGACAACTTCGTGGATCGTGCGCATGCGTTTCTATCAAAACGAGACAAGACGGCGGTTACTTAACAACATTAATCGAGACATCTCGGGGTCAAGTTTTGTCATGTGAACCAGAGACAGTTTCATCCCTAGAACACCGAGATAACCCTATCCCCCGAGGTATATCGCCTCATGTGAACAGGCCCTGAATGCAGCTGGATTAAGCATTTTAGGCAATTGGGATAAGATTAACTTAAAACAACGAAAACCACCCAAACTCTACTCCACGGTTTGGCCAGAACCTGCACGCATGCGCACAACCAGCTTCACCCGAATATCAACAACGCAAGTAACCGGAGCAACCGTGTACAGCTGTTTAGTCCTTGTTAGGACTCATCAGCACAGTATAACTATTCAGCCACGAGCAATGGAGTTCAAGGGCGAGTTCAGAGAGCTGCTTTAAGGCTGCACTCCCACCGCATGCATGTGGGAGCTTGGTTGGTGTATGTAGAATTTAAGTTTTATATATAGAAAATAAAATTACTATCCGGCTATCTGAAGTTGTTAAATGATGATTCAAAGTTAGCATGTATCACCAATTGGACTACTTTTTGGGTTTTTAACGTAGATTTCATGATCAATTTTCTTTTACTAAAAAGTTGTTTATAATAATTTTTCCTTATAAATTTGACCCTCGAATTTTGATTTTTTTCCAAAGGGCTTAAAACTGGTCACCACGTCTCCACTCGGTCATGAAGTCGTAAGTGTAGTTTCTTCAAACAGAGACCTCCAAGGGTCCGCTCTCCCTATTAGAGATACATCAAGTAAAATAGATAAGAGACATGACAATAATATGGAACTGTAGGCGCAGTTAAAAAGACATCTGCCTTCCGACCACATTTGTGTGGTTTTTTTTTTCCGCCAAAACTAAAAATAACCCATTTTTTCTTCCTTACTGAGCGGGGTACGGAAATGAGTACACAGTAGTGTCGGTTTGCTGGGAGCTAACGTGCTAAAGGATTTGTGTCTCGTCCAAGGGCAGTCAAAGACTCACATCAGCGTAATACTATACAGATCGAAATTTGAGATAAACACTGGCTCCAAGGGCTACCTAGGCCAACCCTTTCACTCCCAATCAGTTATTAACACTCAACTTCTCCTTACATAGCAAATAAAAAATAATACAGTTGGTAATGAGAAAATGAAAATTGATCGAGCAAAGTAAACTACTGAAGACTAAAAGTGAAATTCTCTCAAATTTGTCCAATTAAAAGTAGCAGATCAAGTTGGGAGAAGTTAGTTTTTCAACCGGGACTGAAAGAGTTAAAATGAATCAACAAGGTAATCGCAGTTTACACAGCCGAGTTTATTTCATTATCCTTGAGTTAAATGAATGAAACTAAATTTTATTCTTGCCAAAATTTTTGTTGCACAACCGTATTTTTTTGTAGTGTAAATGAGACTTAATAAAATAGAAAATTAAAATAGAATTATCTGTATAGTGCAAAGTATAGGTAAAGAAATGAAAGCCAGGTTTCCGTATAGACTAATGAAACGGAGCTATACTGAACTAATTTAAAAAATCGAAAAAAAGAAATTACTAAAACATAGAGCGAGCGGCATTTGAAGAATAATAATTAAATTTTTTTTAGGACAAAGAACAACTTATATTAACAATGATTTAGTAAAAAACAAGAACAACTTAACGCGGTTTTTAAAAGGAATACGTTACATATACACCTCTTTTTAATAAAAAGCAACAATAACTGTTCTTAATTTCCTTTTTTATATTTTATTTGCTTTTTCAGCCCGCCAATCTCTTTTTAACTTGTTCTTATTTCTGTAAACCGTTAAAGATTCAACTGAAAATCTCACTTTTTTCAGCTTCAGCCTAGTAAGCTTGTTATTAACTTGATTTTAATTTTCGGCCAACCTGAGCTTAGTTATTATTATAAAGTTGTTCTTATAAAAGCACATATTTTTAAAAGCGTCGGAATATGGTATGAAATGCGGGGCATTCTTTGATCGAAAAGCTAATCGAGATTAAAAATGCAAACGAGACCTCTTTGGATGTCCAACATCCTAATGAATTAAAAATAAAACCGTCAGCAGAACCAAACTACATGTTTGTCTTGAATCAATTTACGAAGCCAGCTGTGCTTTTAAAGATTGCCTTAGAAATGCTTTTTCGCACACGAACGACTTTAAGAAAAGTGTTGATATTAATAAAAATGATATTAGTAACAAGTCTGTACATAAACCAGTAAACCAGAATATGATACGCAACATTATGTATTAAAATTTAATTTTTAAAATATAAAATGAGCCTTTATCATTTGGTATTTTAGGTATTTATAAACGGCATTTCAGAGGCGAAATATGAATGTAATTGTAGATAAGTAATATGCGCTTAATGTAGAGTTAGGACTGGACCTCGACAGAAATTAAGGTTTGAATAAAAAGATGTATTTTTTTTATTTTAATGACTAATGCATTGTAAATAAATATAATTTATTGAAAAATTAGTTGTATTGTTTTTTTTTAAAACTGTATACGTTTAATGCAAATGGTTAACTTTATGTATTTTCTGACATGTTGTATCGGGAAATTCAGAAAAGGCTTTCAAATTATTTTCATTTTACCAACATTACGAATTACCAACATAACAATTAGAATTCCCGTGCTCAGCAAACTGTACACTTAGGCCTTTATAATACTTTAGCGTAATTTTTAAATGACACAAAAGTCACAACAGTGGCGTAGGAAGCGGGGGTGGAGGGGGTACGGGGGCTATTGCTCCCCCCCACTTTTAAGTGTGGGGGCCTTTAAGTTGTGTAATT
>JAOTRI020087520.1:0-27056 GCA_028564885.2 Zoanthus sanctaehelenae
CGTGTCCGCCTGCTTTTTATCTTAATACATGTTCAATCAGATGTGGTCCTGTAAGTAAATCTTGTAGTTTAACTATTTTATTGAGGGAGCTCACAGTCAAAAGCCCTCATGGTTTCTTGTGAGTTTCCCTGCCACATATAAATTCTTATTTATCATATTTTTAGAACTGTAATCTCAGGCAGAAAATAAACTGAAACTGAAATTGGTTTTATTGGCCTCTGCCCTTTGCTTCGGCCAAGCCGTTGTGGCTAAAATTCGGCTAACACAGAGGACTAAAGTTCAGCATTACAATAACAGACCTCTCAACCTTGAAGCACTGAAAATCTCGAGTTGGAAGCCAAAAAATCTGGAGATGTCTGTAAAATCTGGAGATTACTATTTTCTATAGTTTTTGGGAGTTACGCAGAAGAGCGGCCCTTTTAGGGTGTAGAACATAATAACTATACCATAAGAGTATTTTTAACACAACATTTATTCAAATTAAAATGAAAATACTCTACTATGCCATATGTCAATGAAAGATGTATCCATCTGGTTTTTTAAAACATAGTTATATTACTCACTAGTATTTGCGACAGATGAAGCACTTCATGGCACTGTAGTTTCATGGTTAGCAAGTTTGACAGGGTCCCATCAAGCTGCAGTGATAAGCGACTCTCTGTTTTATTCTTCCCTTTCAGACAATGCTAAACAGTTTTTCTTCACCAGCATTGCTTTGTGGCTATACTAACACCAGCTCTGTTACTTTTACTAGGTTCGGAAACCGGTTTGCATTTTATCAGGATCTGTAAGGTTTCCAATGTGCCACCATAGAATGTCTTGTCTGTAATGAAACACTTTATCACCATTCTCCTCCCCATCTGTTAGTTTTCCTTATTCAAAGGCCTTCTTACCAATGTATTCATCAGATATTGTCTGGTAATCCGAGTATAATGAAGAGTAAGAATTGCCTTGAAGCTGATGATGAAATATTCGACATCTTCCCATTCTGCGTTGATTTGTTCTCCTACATCAGCCCACTTAGCGTGCATTATGACAGTGGGAAATTCGTCAAAATGTACTTAAGACCCGTCTTAAAGTATGCTTGTGCTGCATCAAATACAGCCGCATGCTGCCTCAGAAATGTCCCCATCATTGAGCAGTTTTTGCAGTTTAAACTTTGTAGTACCTCCTAAGTTAATGGTACGCTTTTCCTTGTAAATTGTGGGATCATTCAAGTCAAGCTTCACCACAGCTGTATCCTTAAAAACCAATGGCTTGATGACTCGACTTGCCAGGGCTCTTGCCAAACGAATGATAAAATTATGCAAAATGTGTATTATTGGTTCTTTGGACTGAAGCTGTTTGTTGAATTTTGTAAAAAGGGGGATAGAAGCATGGTGAAAAAGTAAAAGCACCTCTGTCAGGGTTACTAAAAGTAATCCTTGAACATTCAAGACCTGTCTCTTGAGTAATGCCAGACATTTGTTTTGAATGTCCATGTCAGGTAACTGGTAACTTTATTTCAACACGGTTAAAACATCAGAACTAAAAAAAATGAATTTCGTACAAGAAATATTATTGTATAAAAAGCTAACTATGCTACAGTAATTAATTATGATAATAATAAATGCTAAACTATCCTTATAAAAAGTAAAAAAATAACAAAAATAAGAAATGCCTGTTTTCCTGGTTGCCGTGTCTCTATTATAATGGTACAAATAAATCAGTCTCTGCAACCAGATTTAAAAGAGCTTAAAAATCAATTATCCTGATGTATGGGAATGAGTTCATGATAAAACTTTCCACTAAGAGGCATATACGTGACATCAAATCCCCCCATAGACTTACATTGATAGGTGCATATAATACTGTAGTCTATAATATTTTCCATCATTTCCCAATTTCTGCTATTTCAGAAAAATCCACACCAAAACCAGCAGAAAAAAATGGGACTTACATCAGGAAATTTTGTCATAAGCACTTTGCAACTTTGCAACTATGTAGCTCTGTTCTTTAGCTTCAAAATAAAAAAAAATGGTTGAAATAAAAGCTATTTTTGAGCCACGTCCTTTTTGAGATCGATTTCAAACCTTAGAGCAAGAGAGAGAATACAGAATCTCCACCTTTATCATATGTAGAGCAATTTGTACGCCTTTCATCTTCAGCCGATCCAACAGGTCTTCACTTACTAGTGAGTTATCTAGCATTGCAATAGCATAAAAAGGAAGTGGAATATGAGTACATTTATTTGGCAGTATCCTGGTAAACGAAACTTGAACAGAAAACTTTAAACCCCATTTGTTTTTGGTTCATACAGTAAGCTTTCATTCCTCAATGATGAACTCTAAACGAGCTTACAAAAGTTCTGATCCTAAATCACAGAAGAACAGTGAAATGTGCGGCTGCAAAATATTGCTGAATGTTTGAGAAAAAAAGTGGGCCATTTTCACAGAAATTGAATAAAGTAGTGGGCTTTGCTGGCCTTAGTAAATAACAAACTTTTCTCATAGAAAAAATTTTACTGGAAACTAAGGAAGAAAAAATTTAGCTTTAAATATTTTCTCCTCATCGATTATCATGTTTGGCGGTAATATGAACATTCTGTTACTCAAGCGTCACAGCAACTGTAAGGTCATTGATTGTTGATTCATACCTTTTCATCTTCAAGAATTTCAATCACGCTTTCTCACAACTTTCTTTATCAAACTGTAGACAGAGACAACGTGAGTACAGTATACCCCTTTGACTTTCTTACTAAAAAGGAAGCGACCTCGATTAGATTACTGGTTTGTCTCATGAATACCACTTACCCATCTGTGCTACCCCACAGGGGAACTTATGCGCATACCTTATCAGGGCATTTAGAATGGTTAGAAATACTTTTAGATAAGTTTTTTGTATTATCTAATTATTTGATAAATCAGAACTTTAGTTTTTATTGCAATTGTTTTGGTATATTCTAATTAACGAGGAGATATTACGAACTCTTAATTGGGGTAGTGATGGTATTAATAGTTTGTGACTTTGGAAGCTAGAATTTACCTTGTTAAAAGCAAGTTATTTGTATCCCGTTCAAGGTTCCGGACAGAAATCCTTCTGTAGGTCTCTGTTTCTTTTTCAATGGACGTTTATATTTATCGTTGGCATTTTCATTGGTTTAGCGGCCATGTATTTGCCAAATGACATTCTTCCTTTACATTCTTTCATTCCGTCATCTATTGTATTTTTCCGCATATATTGGTTGATTTTTTGGTTTCCTTAATTGATGAGGAAAGAAGAAAATATTAGGTCAAAAGAGAGTTTTTAGTTTGCTTCATTGGGAACAGCGACTTTAATTTCTGAAGTGGTAAAGTTGTTGATTACGAGGAAATCAAAATCTTAACAACATGGGGTTTCATTGTCACTTTTTTTCCAGCTGTTTTGGTCGGAATTGCTTTCATTTTGACTCACTAATCCTTCAAAATATACGTCAGATTCTTCAGAACTTTCTCCATTCGATTCGTTGCTATTTTCTTTATCAGACGTTCCAAAAATCTCACAATATTCTTATGGACTTGTAGAAAGCGCTGAAGTATTTCATTTAAGACGAAGCGATTAAATAGTTTAAAACATCCGCTCCCCCCCCACAAAAAGGACACTAACCAGGGTTTTTGTTAAGATTTGTATTAAGAGGAACCTTTTCCCAAGTAAAAGGGACCGAAATGGTGGCTATGTCATACAATGAAACATGCGACTTATAGTATGGATCAAACACAAAAATGCTTAGTCAATAAATGACAACTTTGGCTTTTTTTTATTTTGATATTCCTTTTAAAAAATATAAAATAGACAGGTTATAAATCTATAATAATCCTACAGTATAACACATATTATTGCGATTCAGTAATCCATACTGTATCTTTCTGCATTTTTGTCAAATGACTGGTGTTTTTTTTTATTTTAATTCACAAATTAATAATTTCAACTAATGATATTTATCCTTCCTAAAAATAAATTAAGTTTTGGCTCAGAAATTGTGAAATGCATTCATTTGTTGTGTGATTTTACCTGAAACAACTCAGAGCAATGAATTATCTATAATTGATATTTTAAAACTAATAAGAGTCTGATTCATAGTCAGAATTTCCCATATTGTGGCTTTTCTCATTGCATTGAAGCTGCATAACATGGATCTGCATTTGGTTCACTATCGATGTTTTGTGAATCAGCTTCCATGAAGGTAGCAAATCCAGATGATGTTGAGTGGCTTCATCAAGTGGTAGTGGATGATCTGCTACTGCTGCTGTACTTGGCAAGGAAGATGAGGCCACAATAATTGAGGTGGGAGGAAGCAATTTAAGCTTGTTTCTATGACGAACCAGCACAATTTCTCTTGCGAGGCTTCCAAGTTTTTCAACACTTTACTTTTAACACATAAACTTATGAGCAGTTGGAAAGATCTTATAACCTATTACCCACTTTAACACAAAAAGAAAATGGTGGGCAAATTTTGCTTTTAACGGGAGAACATACATAGTCTGAAAAATAGTCTTGGTTTGTTTGGGCGCTTTTGGCTGCTCTAGTAGTGAATGGGTTACATCAAGTGGAAAAGTCAAGAAAAATCTTGTTTTGAAATATTTTATGCAATACAATTGAAAACTAAAATACAGTAGTGTATATCTAATTTCAGGTGAATATATTTTTAGAAAGTTGTAAAACCTAATGATTTACTGAAAACTATATAATGGCAATAAATATCAATTGACCCACCTCTTCCCTATTTATTTTAAAATCCTGGCTGTTAAAATAAGTTTCCATATCTGCAAGTTCCTTATCTGCACTCGGTAAATTTCAGCAACTAATACTTGTTCTTATGGGGCTGAAGCTCAATCTCCCACTCAACTTTACCTTGCTATAGATTCAAGATTTCACCATCTACTGTCTCAAGAATTTGGCACTAGATGATAAATGTGCTTCATTTGAGACTGGGTTTTGTGATTGAATGGCCTGAAAGAGACATGCTGCAAGCTACGATGCCAATAGAGTTCAGACAGGCCTTTGGAACCAAAGTTGCTGTAGTCATTGATTGTTTTAAAGTATTTATTGAAGGACCACCCAATCTTATGGCAAGAGCGCAAATGTGGTCAAGCTACAAGCATCACAATACCATAAAGTTTCTTATTGGAATCGCACCGCAAGGGTTTGTTACATTCATATCTTCTGCTTGGGGACGGCGTGCAAGTGATAAAAGGATTACAGAAGATAGTGGACTTGTGAACAATCTGTTACCTGGGGATGTGGTGCTTGCAGATCGTGGTTTTG
Source organism: Zoanthus sanctaehelenae (assembly GCA_028564885.2). Lineage (NCBI taxonomy): Eukaryota > Metazoa > Cnidaria > Anthozoa > Zoantharia > Zoanthidae > Zoanthus > Zoanthus sanctaehelenae. The sequence continues at coordinate 5,284 of JAOTRI020087520.1, forward strand.
ATATCGGGGACAGTGTTTGACTGTTTTGTGCTTCACTGGAGATACCAGCATTTACCAAAGAAAAAAACAGCTTTCCGCACACGAGGTTGAGGAAACACGAAAGATTGCAAGTGTTCGCATTCACATTGAGAGGGTCATTGGCTTAGAAGAAAATACCAGATTTTGCAGAGTAGGACAATGCCCATTGAACATATGTTAACCAATCCAGGAGAGACTTTAGCATTGATGGACAAAATCGGAATTATTTGTTGTGCCCTGACAAATTTGTCTGAGTCAGTTGTTCCGGTAGAGTAAGGGTTATGCAATTACAGAAAAAATCCATCCCCCCATCATGGCTGGCGGAATTGAATTAAATTATTGTAATTGTCCTTTGTAAATTTCAGGAGTGGAAGTGGGGGATTTTTCTTGTATTTGCCCTATGTAAGAATATCAGTGAGGTTTGAACTGAGTTACTATTGTTAACCCTTTCAGTCCAGGGCAATTTATCAACATCTAACTTCTCTTTACATAACTCATAACAAAATAATATAACCAGTAAGGAGAAATAAGAAATTGATCAAGTGGAATAAACTTTGGAATATGAAAAGACAAATTCTCCCAAACTCTTTATACAGAACTCAGGAGAATTTATCAACACGACATTTGTCGTGCTTGGGGCTGAAAGGGTTAACAGTGCACAAGAAGTATCTGCACTTATTTTGCTGATATAATCACTCGTGAGTAATAAACAAATACATTCAATGACATGTATTGTTGAAACATAAAGAAATGTGAAGTCTATAGCTTTTGCCAAAATTTCTTATCAGATGTTTGGCTTTTTCTTGGATCATATTCATGACCATTCTATTTTTATTTCCAACCTCCATACGGAAGAGGTCAACTCTTCTTCTTCTGTGATGATCCAGGCTTTCAGTGGGGTTTCACTTGCTCGTTGAGAGTGATTAACCTGAAACGAAATGGCAAACGATCAGGTGGTTGTTTAGTCGTGCGCCTTCGAAGAAACTTTCTCTTCAGTCGCATTCAAACAGTGCTCACCCTTCCAAATGTCAACCGTAAATTGTCTTTGATAACCTTGACTCCCTGATCATGGACCCATCCACTAGTAAAGAAGTTGTGTGCCTCTATACTCTTGTTGTTTGTAGAATAGACCTTTTCGCGGTCGTAAGGGCATGATGGATAATTGGGGCATTCAGAAGAAAACAATTATGGCGGATGTAGTTGAAATCGCTGCAGCGTAGACAAACTGCCACTTATTTTACAATGTTTTTTTTATAATTTCACAGCTGAAACAGAAAAAAATAAAATTATTAACCCCTTAAATTCATCTGGGCGATAAGAACGTGCTTGTACGTTGCACGAGCAGCAAAGTTTATCATTTACTATGCCACCCTATTTTTGCTCTGTTGCTGCATACAGTAATGACAGTAGGCTCCCAGAAGCTATTCGGAAAAGGTCGCATGTTACAGGTAATATGACTTGGCATTTTTTTCCAAAAGACCCCGAAAAGAGAGCCATCTGGGAAGCAGAATTAAGGAAAGGACTCGTTGATTTTAAGGCCACGGATAACAAAGTGGTTTGTGCAAACCATTTTGAGTATGAAAATTAAAAATATATATAAAAACAAGGTAAAAAATATTTTAAAAAAGTTTTAAAAAACGTTTTCGATCAACTCGATCATCTTCAGTTTTTAATACTTTGAGTATGGTAAACCAACATACAAATTTCCATATCCCACGAGGTACCTCACAAAACGAGATAATGAAAGATCTTCTCCCAAAAAGAGAGCGCTACCTAATAGATTGGAAACCTCAGTGAGCTCGATAAAAAAACATGCTTCTCAAAGTAAAAGCGTAGAAGTTCAATGTACAATCATTAACCCTGCCAGCATGTCCAGCATGACATTTGGAGACCTAACTAGGGAATATGAAGTTTGTTTTTATTCAGGCCAGCCACCAACAAATGGATTTAAAATGCTGTTTGAACATTTAATGGAAAAGGCAAGTGTGATGCATTAGTGGAGGGGTGAAAAAGATGTTAGAAAAAAGGATACACCGAAACCCAGAAAAGGTCAAGCTCAAAGAGCTCTCAGTATGGAACAAGAATTCTTGCTCTGCATGATGCGTTTGAAACAAGCATTTCCTTGCTTTTCGGTTTGGATGTTGTGCCACCACAGTTAGCTCCGTTTTCACAACTTGGCTTAAATTGATGGCCAAAGAACTGGGATGGCTAATAATGTGGCCTAATAGAAATGTTGTTTTTCAAATGTGCGAAGTTATGTAGAACAAGCAACTAAAAGAATGAAAGATTTTCACATTCTCAAGAGAGAATTCCCCCATTACACTTCTTCCACTGGCTGACGACATTGTGATTGTATGTGCTGCATTGACCAATTTGCAAGTGCAACTATCCATGTAATTGTACTGGGACCTAGCTATTAACCCCCTAGCCCACACTTTCAGAGAGAGAACTTGACTAAAAAGAGATATCAGTCCAAAGTTCTTATTTTCAAACTTGATACCTGTAATATAGGTGGGAAAAAGGCAGTTGGGGTAAGGGTTGAGGTTGGGTTAGAATTAGGAGAAGTGGAAAGGAAGTGTCCAGTATGTCCACTAGTGAGGTCATGGACGACATCATTTTCCATCATGTGTATTAAACTGTTTCTGTCTATATAATAAAAATAGAATTACACATAGCTCTAAGATATGAAGTTTTTGTTTTCTGTGCTCACTGCTGAGATTTTGTTCTTGCCATAAAAATATAAAATTCATATCTTATTGCCACCATGTATATCCTCAATTTATTTCACAGTTGTATAAGTGCTGATAGTTTCATTCTTTCTCAGCAATTTCAATACAGGAGTGGCAAATATAAACATCAGGAACCGAGTCTACATTAAAATTTGCACAGCCCCAATGGTGCCACAATTTACAAGATTCACACTGCACACTGTTTTCAGTGTCATTGTTGAGCTCCTCTGGTTCGAGGCAAAGGTTGGCACACACTGGGCAATAGACTATTGGTCTCAAATTCAGCAAAACTCTCTGGACATATGTCTTAAAAAATACAGTCAGACTGCTTTGAAGTTCTCTCCAGTGTACTGAGTCAAATGGAATTGTCTCGATTAGAGGTTCACCTTTGTTAGTCCAAACAACAAAGAAACTTTTTGGGCAATTAGTCAATGCCATTTGCCCAACAATTTGGGAATAATACTTATGTCCTCGGCGAAGCTGGATTTTGGTATCCTTTAATTCTAGAAAGTCAGTCTTACTCCATCCTTCTGCAACTGTCAAATCTTTGATAGAATAGGGGCATTTAAATTCAACAACAAGTCTCCCGCAGCAGTTACATAAAAATATATTGTCAGGGCTAGCACCCAAAAAGGGATGGGACTTGGAAACAAATAGCCCACAGGAGATCAGTTTGCCTGAGTCATGATTTTTACATTCCAATGAAAAAAAAGCCTTTCTTGCATCATCCTCGTGGGTAGTCCCCCACTGGATTGCTGGCAAATTACTGAGGTCTTTGGAGGAGCCCATTAGTTTTACAAGAAGAGGGGTCACTTTAACAGGTTGTCCCCGTCTTCTCAGAAGTGCTTTCACCTTGGTGTGGACCTCATGATAATTTGAGGCTGTAATTCTCCCTTTTCGCTGGTCTTTCTATATTGCTGATTTTGATTGCCCCCTTGTAACTTTTTCGAGTTCATTCAAACTACTATCACTAAATGAAAGTTTCTCAGTAAAACTCTGAATTAGCTCTTTCTCTGGAAAATCAACATTTTTAGTCAATATGTCAATGGCAATGTCTGGCAGACTTCGAGGGACGTCCTCTTCGGGAGGCAGCACACATGTAATGTTAAGTACTGCAGCAGGTAAGGTTTTCCGAACTTTTTGGAGGAAATGCTGCTTGTTTTCTTCTGTAACTGATACATGTGTCAGGGGCCTGGGATCAAAGTTTCTCTTTTCAATTGTATTAAGTGAATGGGAAGGGTTGGGATTAGATATATTGTGTTCTTGGAACTTCATGTCTTTGAGCTTTTTTGGCTGAATGTCTTTTTTGCTAGTATTGTTCCAAGCACATGCTTTTTCTGTACATGAAGGATCAGTAAAGCCCTGCTGATTTGCATACTCCACCTTGTATAATACTGCTATAAGATGATTGCAGCATTTACTTAAACCTGCAGTACAACTGCAGAATCCACAAACTGGTTCGCCATCTGATTTACACAACAGCCAGTTCTGATGTGGATTTTCTCTGACCCTTTGAGAGGGTGTGACTGTAGCCCTCAGGAGAATCCTGTCCCCTGGAATCGTTTTTATAGTAATCTTGTGAACAAAACCACTTTTGAAAAACGAGTATGCCTTTCTTACCTTATACTGTCCAATATATTCAGTTGAGAATGCCTTGTTTGCCAAAATATAACTGAAAATCTGACCAAGATGGGTTTTTGGCCATTTCGTTAAATCATCAATCCAGTCTTTAATTTGCAAAGGGTCTTCAATTAAGTTGCCGATTCTCAAAGTTTCACAATAATCTCTCTGAAGAATCGCAGCCAGACTTTCTGCAGATTCTCTAACAGGGTAGTTTTGTGGCTGCTCAAACGCAACTAAGGCCCTAGCTGCCAGGTCCGAATGATTTCCCTGAATTGTCAAACCTCGCTGTTGAAGAAAAAATTTGAGCTCGCCAACGGATAAATCAAGAAAGTCTTCAAGATGCTTTGTCACTCCAGTTGCCATAACCACACGTGTTTGTAAAATCAAGACTTCAAGTGTCTACATTTTCAAACCTTATTTCTTACATTACAGATCAAAAGTTCATCGTAAAATAAGCGGCAGTTGCTCTACGCTGCAGCGCCATATTTTTTTTATCTGAATGCCCCAATTACCCATCATGCTCTTACGACCCCAAAAAGGTCTATGATGTTTGCGCCACCAAGTAGTTCGATATATCGACTTCGGTTACACACGGTAAATCTTTCATTTCATATGAAAAATCCTTTTTAAGCACATATGTCTTCACATTTGGATGTTTTTTGCCTGTATCGAGCTTGAACATTCGCTTCCAAGCTCTTATAGTAGTGGGAAAACAACACAGCGTGTGTTGCCTCCAAGGCCGCCCTGTTGGAATATTTGTCCTCTATCTGAAAACCGGAAGTGATGCCGCGTAGTAAAAGTCACGTGACTGCAAAACCAGCAATAGTTACTAAATGTTTTATCTTGAATTTTACTAGAATTTTTTTATTAGACACATGCAGTTATTATATACCAATTACAATAGCATAACGTACAATATTATTTTATTGGAATTGATTTGTCTAGTTTTGTAGTTTGAACTTCTTTCCTAGGAAAGTTTGAAGATGAAGAAGACTTTGCTCAGAAAATGACCCAAAACTTATAGAATAGGAATCTAAAACAGAATAAAACATTAGCACTAAAAATTACAATGTTTAACATCTGGCCAGCTTCAAATAATTGATTTACAATAGTTATAGTTAGTGTAAAACTGTTTATTCAAAGCTAGTGATCGTTTTCCTTGTTGCTTTATTGCAGCTGTAGTAGGAAAGTTATAAGTAGGAGAAGGAATAACCGATTGGTAGGAAAATAAATAGCATTTGTCTTTTCCAAGCAATTACTTTCTGCATTGAAACGGGCCAAAGCTTCCCCAACCATTTTCCCAAACTCTGTTCTTTAAAGCTCGTATGCACTACACCAGAGTGTTGGCAAGGGACCGATAAAAATAGTATGATTGCCAAAAAAAGAGTACTCAGAGAAATTTATAAATGTGAATGCTTTTCTATGCAATTCTTTATCCATGTTCGGGCCATCGAAATAGTTAGTCCGAGAACAGGTAAAGTTTGTACGTGTACTGTACCACAACCATCAACATAGCTCGGGTAAAATGTTCAGTGTAAATGCTAATCCCAGCTGAAATAAAAGAAATTTGAACAGCGTTTCCTTTTATGATCTCCATCTACATTAAGGGCTTGAGTGCATCAATCTCGGATCAAAAACTTGGCAAAATTTAACTGGTAAGTTCATTTTTATACTATTTATTACAATTTCGAAAATATCGTCATCTTTTGGTTTAAAAGCTATTTCGCTGGAGGGTATTTGGCACAGTTTTGCCGCATTTTGACCCACTTTCGTTCTCGAATGAAAAACTTTGTTTTACAAAATCTGGTCGGCACAGTTACCACTTTACTCACTTCGCTCGAGCGAAGAGTTGCTTTTTTTACTAAATATTGGCACAGTTTTGCCGCAACTTGACGCACTTTCGTCCTCGAATGAAAACCCACTTTGGTTATTTATATACAACAAAAAGTCATTTATACTGAGACAAATAATATTGAAATCTATGCCAGATCTAGCTCAGACCGACCGCTCGATTATTCCCTTGATATCTGCCCAGTTGTTTACGTCTCCTCAATGTAAAAAATTTCAAGAAAGTGTTTCTGCACGTGGTCGCTGTGTCAAAAACCCGTTTTGGTCATTTGTAGACAACAAATGGTCATTTATGGCAATAATGTTGAGACAAATAATATTAAAATCTAAACCAGAATTAGCTCGGAATGACCACTCAATTATTCTATTAAAATCTGACCAGTTATTTGCCTCTCCTAAATGTAAAAAAAACCAAGAAAGTGTTTCTGCACGTGGTCGCTGCACAAAACGTGTTAGTGTTTAAAACAGACGTAAAATGAGGGAAAGAGAACCATCAAGAATTCCTAACGAAACCTCTTCGATCTTTTAAAGCGTAGACAAAAACGAAAAAAAAATCAGCTTTAAATATAGCATCCCAAAGTCATCTTACTTACATTTCTTCTACAAAACATTTGAAATTGGGTCCCCTAGATATCTGTATGAATGTCATTATACTCAGTACTGCTTTTATGCAAAACCAAATTTACAAAAAAGTACTTTAAGCTGCAAATCGTTTGTAAAATGTCTTGAGGCAGATGGTTTAAATTGTGTTAAAACAGGGGATTTAGATATTTTTTCAGATTATTATTCTACCTGTCTTTCTGGAGGAATGAATACAAATCTTATAGATAGCTTGTCATCTCAAATGTACGTTTCTTAGGGTCGCATGATAGGTAGGCTTTTTGAGAAAGGTTTGCAACCTAAAGATTGTGGAGGTTCAGGTGACTGTTTTTTCAAATCCATATTTCGGTACTGCTGAGTTTCATTACCAAGTTAGGAAGGCTGGTGTAAACTATCTAGAACAGTATCCTGAGTTATTTTTGAAACTTTAACTGCTCAGGAATCTTGGTATGATTATTTAAAGACAATGGGTACACCAGGCACATGGTATGACAACAAAATCATACAGGCTGTAGCAAATCAGCTAAATTGTGTAATTCATATTACCGAGTCAAGAGTCTCTAATCCACAAGGAACCACAATTACTCCTCCTCCCTCTCCTGCAAAACCATGCGTATTGTTTATTGGTTACATAGAGAACTTGCATTATGTTTCAACAATTCCTCACCCTTCGAACAAGAATTCTCTGATATATCTTAAAAGAAAATTGACAGAATCTCATGAGCAGCATGAAAACAAACTTAAACGACGTAGAGAATTATATAGTGAACGAAAAAGAACTCAGAAGCAAACACCACATATAACAAAAAAGGTTTTTACTGCCATTTCACAAAAGGAATATCTAACTCAGAAGCAAATTCCACTTATCACAAAAAAGGCTTATAGTGTAATTTTACAAAATGAATATTTAAATCAGAAGCAAACTCCACTTACAAAAAAGGCTTGTAATGTCATTTCACAAAATGAATGTTTAACTCAGAAGCAAACCCCACTTACAAAAAAGGCTTGTAGTGTCATTTCACAAAAGGAATGTTTAACTTGGAAGCAGACCCCACTTACAAAAAAGGCGTGTACTGTCATTTCACGAAAGGAATATTTAACAAGTTTTGATGTCAAAGCACATGGGAAAATTCATGAACAAGACGGGACCAAAACCAACATAAAAAAATGTCATGCTTCTATTAATTATGTTATAATGCAGTGTGAAATTTTTTCAGAAGTATGGCCATATAAAGCAGCATCTACTGATCAACGAAAATTTAAATGTTTAAAGGAAAACGAATTGCCTAGAAAATTTTCTAAAGAAATTTTTATGATACCCTCACCATTACCAGATGCCCTTTGTGGATTAACACAAGTAGAAGAAATGCTTATTGCTCGTGCTCTTCCAATAATGCACATTTATATTAAACCAGGAGGACAGAGAGGATATTCAGCAAAATGCAGTCACTTGCATACAACATAGTCAAAGATCACTTTGAAAGCTCCTTGTGTAAAGCACCCTTGCTTTTGATTATAAATGGTTTTGCAGGAACGGGTAAGAATTTTTTAATAAATGCTTTAAGAAATCTCTTACAGCAAAATTGTGCTGTTACTGCAACTACTGGGAAGGCAGCTTTTAATATAAATGGCATTACACTCATTATTGAATTTAGGCTCTAAAGCCAATTTGGACGTATAAGGGCAAGCTCTTGCAAGGTTACAGGATAAATTGCAGCATATAAAGTATATCATAATAGATGAGTATTCCATGCTTGGACAGAAAATGCTTGGTTGCATCGATAAACGTTGTAGGCAGGCAACCGATGAACTTGACAAAGTGTTTGGAAATAAATCAATAATTTTAGTTGGAGATACTGCCCAATTACCACCAGTTAAAGACAAACCATTTTATCATTCAAATCCATCTGGATCAATTGGTGAACAAGGAAACCTTGCATATTTGATGTTTGATAAAGTTGTTAAGTTGTCTGTTAATCAAAGAGTACAGGGTTCTGACAATTCACAACTGCTTTTTAAACAAATGTTAAGTCGTTTAAGAGCAGGTGATTCCTCACAAGAAGATTGGAAACTTCTTCTTTCACGTCAGCCATCAACACTTGCATGTTTGCATCACTTTCATTATGCTATTAGACGTTTTTTATTCTAATGAACAGGTAGCTAAATACAAGTTTGAAAAACGTTTGCAACTTGAGCACCCAGTAGTTCGCATAGATGCCCGTCATTCTTCAACTATTGCAAAAGGCCTATCTGTTGAAGAAATGTCTGGATTGGAACCTACAATTTTTATTGCTAAGCAAGCTACTGTAATGCTGACAATGAATCTGTGGGCAGAAGTTGGACTTTGTAATGGAGCTACAGGAAAAATCATAGACATAATATATGCAGAAAATGACTCTCCACCACATTTGCCTATAGCAGTAATGGTTCAGTTTGATCATTACTTTGGATTATCATTTTTAGAGAATGTTGCAAACTCAGTTCCAATTTGCCCAACAACTATAACATCCGATTCCCTCAACACTAATATTTTTCACGAAAGACAACAATTACCACTCAAGTTAGCCTATGCAATAACAATACATAAAAGTCAGGGACTTACTTTAGCTAAAGCTTGGGTTGATATTGGTTCAATTGAAAGAGCAGCAGGAATAACATATGTAGCTCTTAGTAGAGTTAAATCGCTCGATTGTTGTGTTGTTAAGCCTATGACTTATCAGCGGCTAACAAGTCTAAAAAACTCTTCTCAATTTCAATTTAGACATAAAAAGGAAGAACGTCTGCATAATTTAGCAAATATCACAGAAAAAAATTACCAGGGAAGTTTGTAGATTAAACAATTCATTGCATTTTGACCCTTCACATGCTAGATTTTTACAGAACTAGTGAAAACCATAGACATTTCTAGCTTATACTTACAAAAACAAAGATAATGAATGATCATTTAATAAGATTTTATCAACAGGTTCAGAAGTTAAGACAATTTTTCTTTATATGAAATCGTTTTTAGCAGGACAAGGGTAATAAAATTTCTTAGAAGTAAAGATTAAACAAATCAACATATCTATAAATATTTGTTAAATAACACCTTATGTTGATACATTTATTCATTTCTCTTGACAAATTTCTTTTTTTTATTGTCAATAGTACTTTCTACTTAATGCTAAGATGTCACAGTCATCGAAAAGAAAAAGTAAGTAGTACTTGTACATAATAATAATGTTAATGCGTTTTCCTCTGGTAAATTTCCCTCTGTTGTCAGTATTTTTCAATTGTTTATAATATTCTCCTTGTTTAACTATTACCCGGCATAGAATATTTCCACTTACTTCATATTCAGTGCATTTCAAATAGTTGTTCAGATTTAATTTTTTGACAGATCAATTTTATATGTAAAAATTGTTAAAAACTTTACAGTTTACGCGTATAAAAATTTAGCTGTATTCTGATGAGGGCTACTAGCTTACCACAAGTGCGGCAGAAATGTTAAGACGTGTAAAACGTAAAGTTTTTAACAATTTTTAAATAAATAACATATAAAAGCCTCAAAAATACCAAATCTTATACGTAATTCCGTTTTTCTTCAGATACTGAGCCTGGATTTATACATTCTGTGTCTCCAATTAAAAAGTCGAAAAATGGAAGACATGAATATTACACATATTATTTCCAAGCATCCCCTTCAAATTTTTCCAAAGGAGTTGGCTTTGAACGTAAAACACATCAGCAACCCTTGCAAGTTCAAACTGCCGGTGCTCCAGCAAGAATAGTAAGTGCAAATGAAAAGGATGGAAAACTATTTGTGAACCAATATACCACAATTACAAAGGCAAACTCAAATGATATTAGCTTTGAAAGCCAAGAACCGCCTGAAACTTCCATTTCAAACATTCAAAGTGCCAGTACTATTTACAACAAACTCAACCAGTTACCATCATTAACAAGAAATCAGAGAGTGAATGTCAGGGAAAGAATATTATTAGGGAAAACTGAACCAAAGAGGGTGGCCAAGAGAAATGGGGAAGAAGGCAAAGTAAAAGAAGAATGCATTATTGAAGATGAAACTGGGCATGCAACACTTCACATCTGGGATCAAATGATTGAAGCCTGCATCAGTTCAAAGAGTTATGAAATAAACGATTTCAGTGTAAAAGTCTATTCAGGACAAACACAACTGGGCACTACTGTTTCTACAACTTTAAAAGAGATCACTATGGACATAGAAAACCCAAAAGGCCCAGATCTCCTTTCTTCTACTAGCAAGAATGTACTTAATAAAATTCTAAAAATTATATCTGATGAAGGCCGCCACAAGTTCGGCCGAAACGTAAAGTTTTTTATCAAATTTTTATACGTGTAAACCGTAAAACTTTTAATAATTTTTAGAATTTTATTGAGATATGACACGTAAAAGCCTCAAAGATACTAAGAATGTACTTATTCCATTGGCTCAGTAGTGTTTACCTGCACAGTTGTGGCACATGCCAAAAAGTCAAATTTTGAAAAAAGGGTGCCACAGCACGATTGTGTGCTATTGATACCATTGAAGTTCTTATTGAACGACTTGACCTAACAATGGATTCATCATCAGATGATATTAAGGAAGGACTACTTTCTCTAGAAAACATTACGTTGGAAGTTGACCCTATTTCCAATTTCATTATTAAGGTAGTTGAAAACGAAGAAGAATCACAAATTGATTTGTCTATTTAGTAAACCTGTGACTTTTAACTTTAACGAGTAGCAAAATATTTACAATGTTGTAATGTAAAATGCTTTTAGTATCAATGACTATTTTATCGTTCCATTGTTTTTTTCCAGATTGATATTACTAAGAACACCTTAAAAATACTAGAGATAATCTGACATTTAAGATGGCGTTGAGTTTTCAAAAATCGTATAATCGTTCTTTTTATTATAGTATATATTCAAAAGAACATCACATAGAAGATTAAGACAGAAACGTAGAAATACATTATCTAGATGAAAGTTTACACTTGAATTTTTTTAGACACAATGCTTAAAAACAAGTTAACCTTTTTTGCAATTGATTTCAATCTTTTCCGATTATAATCATCCAGTTAATGCAACTAAGTTTCTGGAATATGTTTCATGTAAATATTGAATGATCATTTATATCACAATAGAATTACTGACACAGCCCCTTAACTATTGCCTTATATTACAAAAATAGTGTATGAAAGACTCAAGTTACTGTTTGTTACATTTTGTTTTGTTAGATATTAAAGAATAAATATTGGTTTGTTACTTTTTTCATATATTTATAATTTTCCTGATTTAATCATAAACAATGTACAATACTGAAAAAGACATTTTGCACATAAATACTACAAACATTATTTTAATTAACTAATTCAGAAAATATTTGTATAAATTGATGAATAAATTTTGCTTTGAGTGTATTCACTGTTTTAGTTCCTTTAACAGATAACCAAGGTTCCCTGTAGTATTATTGTGGGTACTCTAATATATTGCTTAATAAAGGTTTTACATTAGTGTTGGAATTTCAACGGAACATATAAACACCATACAATTCTTCCTCTTATCCTTTGCTACATGCCTGCTATACCATTATTAAACCACAAGTTTCCCGCCCGCACTTTCTAAGCTTTGCTTACCCCTAGTAACTAAAATAGGTTTATTCTCAGTTGTACTCAGTTTCCTTTTTATAATTCTGATTTGATAACTTTCATTGTTAACATTTTGGGATCTAAAATGGTGTGAGCCGCAGTTGACTTGAAGGGTGAATTCATCAGGAAATCTATCCTGGCTTTCGTCACAGGGAACTCCAGATTTCAGTACTTTTAAGACATCTTCAGTTATCTTCTGTCAGTCAATGAACAATCTATGATTCTTTTACATCCAGAACAAAACAAACATAACTCATCTTTTTTCTCGCTTCCACGATCGCAGTGAGAGGGAACTTTCACATTAGGGGTTAACCGTGAGAAACATTAACTGATGGCATTTGCTGGTGGTCTGGCAAACAAAAATCCCTAACATGTTAGCATGCATAACTTGCATCCATTTTCTCAAAAAACCTTTAAATGGAGAATGTTTAATAACTTTGAGATCATTTTTGACACCAGAATGTTTAGATTCTTTCGGCTGAAGTGACAAAATACCATATCCGACTTTATACTTGTCATACAATAGCTAAGCATAATATGGTAGAGTATTGCCTAATGTCCACACTGTAATATTCATTGCTGAAAAAAAAAACACAAAATGTTAAAATATTTGGTTAAAGTTTCTTTCAGTTGGCACAATTCTACCTCATTTATATCAACTTTGTTCAAAGGGTACCTGCATCTCTGAAACACTGGTATTTATCCAAGAGCTTGCGTAATAACTTTTTTTACTCTGTCTCCTGCTCAGTTTCAAAACAATCTATAAATCTGTAGCAAAATTTGGCATGTGCAGTGGCTTCTCTTCCTTTTAACCTTGTACCCAGATTGTTATTTTTTTTGCCATTGTAATTGTACTGATCTTTTATTCCCCTGGCAACGAATGCAAGACCATAGCCTAATTTTCTACTCTGATCATCATTACTTTCTTCCGATTTTTGAGCTGTCTTCTTTATTCCATTCTCAAAAATCTTTGCTTGAGAAACAACTGCTTTCACCTGTCCAACTCTTTCTCCCACCTCTTCTGGATCTGGTATATGTGGTATGCACGGTTTTATTTCGCTACATGCCTAAAACCATAGTTTTCCATAAAGGCCAATTTGATTTCCGCTAACGTCTCTGGCTGAGGGACAAATCTGCTGATAAGCCTTATCTAAAAGCATCAAGCATGTTTAGATGTTCTTGTCGCTTTTTCTGGTTGGGTTCTAGCCAGATGTCTGTTGGCAGATCACCTATTGATTGGCCAATTTTTGCCGAAGGTCTTGTTCAGGACTAAAAACAGAATTCTGATTTTTACACACTAAATTAAATTTTCTCCGTGACATAAAATTGATGTTTTAAAACTACAGCTTACTTTAAAGCTTGTTCAGAGGTTGCTGTGCTCTTTCATGGGATTTCCAAACACTCCTTGCTAATACTTCCCCCTTTTGTAACTATATTCTAACAAACTTGTTCTTCTGTTCTTTTGTAGTACTGGCAGCCAGGAAATCCATTGCTCCATAAATGGCTCCCACTTATCCTACATGAACAAAATTAAGAAGTGCACCAATTTCTTTTCGACGCCAATATTTTGTGATATTGGTCACTTCGAATATCATTTTGATAGTAGTTGGATTTTTTAATTTCCTCGATTGTGCTAGCTTGGTTGGGTGTAGTAGTTTTGTTAGCGTTTCATAGGCAGCTTCAGCTGATTCACTTGTTGTAATTGCTCATCTGCCTTTTGTTTTGTTTCCTGAAATACTTTTTCTACTTTACGAAAACATTTTAAAAACTAAATCATAATTCCCTCAAATAATCTGTTTTTTTTAAAAATTCTTTTATTAATATATTATTCAGCTTTCTGCTTGTTTGACAATGTTCTCACAAGGAATCAAGAAAAGATAAGCAAAAACATATGTTCATTTGTGAACCTTCTCATTTATTCAAGTTTTCAACGACAAGTTACTGCTTTTAAAATTACAAAGCATTATACACTCCATAGGTATTAAGTAAAAATTTTGTATTAAGTACAAAATTAATCACAAATTATTTGAAAAATGTAGAAATATTAGCTGATATTAGTAAAGAAGTTTTAGAATTATCACATTGATTTCAACAGTAATTCTACAAATTTCTTTATTCTTAAATGGACTGCAATTTATGTTTAAATAAATATTACATATCTTTTAAGAATACGTATAAAATGGCATAAATATATGCTGCGTTGAGGGAGAGATAAATTCAAAAAATTGAATGACTTAAAGGGACTCTGTTAACTTTTAGGCTAAGTCAGTTCAGTTGTTACAAATCCGCCATCTGTTAAGCGAAAGAGGGCTCCAACTATTTTACAACCTGGTCACATTTCAACAAAACATTAAATTTTTGTATCACTAACCAGCCTAGTTAACGTGCTTTTCGCGACAGGAAACATTCTCCTCACGTTCAGAAATACCCCCTAATCGAGCTATTTGTGATTTATATTTTCCTCTAACTTCTCTCCTTCTGCCACTTTACGTTTGAGCTAGTGTTTGATATGAGACAGAGCTTTCCCAAAATGAAAACCGAGGTCGATTGGAGTAGCATTTTCCCTTATGCCTGTCACTTTTGCTGCATTTTCTGTTCTTCGAGCACGATCTCAATCCCTTGAAAGAAAAATACTCCTAATAAACCAATTTTCTTTCAAAAAAAAATCTAAGATGATGACACGAAGAAAGTACTCCAAAAGTCCAAAATAAGAAGTCAGAAAACGAGTCAGCTACCCAGGAAGCAGAGATCATTTGTTGGATTGAACGCAAGAGAAAAAGACCAGCATGGCAGGGCTGGCCCTTCTTCAGACAATAGATTTTGTTATCTTGGGGTCCATCACCTGCCACTGTAAGCGCACAGCTTTTAAAGGAATGGACTATAAGGTCCTAGCCCAAACTGTCCAAGGCATCAAGAACCCAGCTGACAATTACCCAACAAGGTGGGCCGCGCATATTTCCTGCTGCTGTTAGAAAGTTTGCAGGGTAGGCCATCCAGTAGTCATATTTTCCTAAAGCACATCTGGGGCTTGGATGTACATTGTACAACCTCCGGGCACTATAACTGAGCCGATCTTGGAGCGTAAAAGTTCCTTCTTTGTATCGTTGGTTATATGGCAAGTAAACGAGTCCCAAGCCAGCAACTGACGATGTCCCAGCACAATTTGCACCCATTGAGGAGTGAGGTCCTCGTTCATCCACCCCATAGCAGAAGTTGCCATAAAGCATTTGTTTTGGAACTTTTCATTTAGTTGTTGTGTTTCTCGCTTGCCACCCGGAAACACAAACAGTCTGGGCTTTGTCCCCTCTGCCTTTGCCCTCAAGCATACTGACATTTAAGACTTTTCATGACCTGTCTCCTTGAATCTTATCGATTTCTCACCAACGTTGTCAATTGTTGTGCTTGACAGCATGTCTTGCCAAATAGCTGTTTCGTCCATGGCGATTATTTCACTATGGTTATAAGAAGATTTTTTGTGCTATCATCTCACTAGCAAAATGTAGCTGATGAGCTTGTCAGTTACTTTGTCTTGGCCTTTTTGCGATTTGGGAGTTCTGTGTCGTAGAGACAACCCATTTTGGGCCAAAAACTTTTGCACATAACAATTGCTTGCTACAAATTAGGGGGAAACTTGTGCCGTCTTGCATTTCTGCTCGTCAATAGCTCACACTTTGTGAATAATCATTTTTCTTAAAACTCTAAGGCCAGTTGACCTACGTTGGTGTACCTACTCTAAAAGCATCTCGTCCATTTCTTTATCAAATGGTTTTCTTTCTCACCCTTCGAGACGTATATGCTTGTGAACTGCAGCTTCTAGGTCAGCCATTCTCGATATCTGTGACGATTTATTTTGACATCTCTATGGATACTATTGCCTTCCGCAACAAACGTAATTGCTTCTAGTTTATAGTGCGCTGAAGAAGAATTTATGTTTAGACTGGCATGTGACTGTGATGCATCAGCCTCCATGCCTGCGACTGAAAAAAGATGTGAACGTGCTGATGGTGTTTTATTTCTCACATATTCTCTTAAAAATCTGTCAAAATTATCAGATAAGATAAGCAATTGAAAGTGCTATCTATAGCTAAATCTACTTTGTTAAAAGTTTTAGACTGAAAGGTTTTTAAATTTTGAAAACAATAGGCTAAACTATGCTTTAACAGGAATTGTGTGCGCCATAACTCTCCAATGTTCAGCTTGCAACTCGAAGCGTGTATGAGTAGGCTTACAGCACTTATGGCTCGCTGAAACATCTACCATCAGAATTGGAAGTTTGAGTTTGAAATACAGGTTATTCCAATCTGTTGTACGCGGTCATCGTGAGTACAAATCAAGATAGACTTTGATTTTGGGTGAAAAACTCGCCTGCCATCAGGATAAAAGTGGGGAGGAAAGGGAGCATGATGAGTATGGTTTTTGGAAGTACATGGAAGCTGTAGGTCATGTACCACTCGAACTGTCTTTTTTTATTTACACGTTTGTAAATGCATGTGATGAAAACAAGGTGAAAGCAATATTACTGGATCAAGAAAGCTCAATAATGGATTTGATGTTCCGGCAGCATTCATTGTTAGCACAACGAAAAAGAGCCGGTCTAATTTGAGGAGGTTTTTAGAATGAAAGATCTTTGTGGTTATATGAACATTGAAGTGGAATCTTAGAAAAAATTCAGCAAACCATTAGTTGATATATAATAAAACGGGATTTAACAGCGATTCTTATACTTTTGTTTGAAGGGGGCGCTT
This sequence comes from Zoanthus sanctaehelenae, assembly GCA_028564885.2. NCBI lineage: Eukaryota > Metazoa > Cnidaria > Anthozoa > Zoantharia > Zoanthidae > Zoanthus > Zoanthus sanctaehelenae. Next base: position 22,498 of record JAOTRI020087520.1, read on the forward strand.
ATTCGAGGGTCGCAATAGGTTTTCAAATTCGTTGCATACCTCTCGGGAGCCCATAACCTTAGATGGGTGTGTTTGATAAAAATCAATTGATGCTTAAAATTTCCAGTAAGAGATGATTCTCGATATGAATCACTTTGTACCAAAAAAAATGATAAATGTGTGTTATAAACAAACTACAATATTCTAAAAGAAATAAGTTTCACTTACATTTTAGTACTTGTTTTGTAAGCCTGAAACAGACTTTGCATTGTATTGTATTGCATATGCTCATTGTTGTTGATTTAGTGCTTGCTTCAGTCTCATTCTGTTCAAAATTTGTTCTCATATTTCTTACTAGTTGTTAGTGACGACAAAATCTGGGGACTCGTCTGCTTGTTTGACCCCCACTTTATTCTTATAAAAAGGCGTGAACTAAAAGTATTTTATAAAGTAAACAGTACTCTGCAAATAATTGCTCTGCGTATGTTCTGTTACAGAGTGAACGTATATTTCGAGCTCCTAGTATTTCACTAAATTTTGAATTATATTCAACCCTATTTCAGACTGGGCTCTTTTGGGCTTTCCTGAACTGGGGGGAGGCGTCAAGAAAGTAATTAGTTTGCCATACATGTAAATGATATTGACTTAGGGCGACACGTGGTGACATAATGACATCATTACAAAAAATGTCACAGTAAAGCAGACAGCGAGAATTCACTTCGCTTCATAGTTTAGTCCCCTTTTTTATATCTAAAACGTGAATAAGTTTTCTTAAACGTTTTAGACAGTTCATCAATGTTCGGTTTATGGCAAAACTAAAAACTCCCGAACAAGAAATATAACAATCACTCTCAAACAGAATAAAGTTTAACTTTTATATATTTCTGTCAATGTCCACTTTGGTGACTTTGGTTTACAAGTGTAGAAACCCATTCTCTGATCTATGATGTTGGTGCCACTCTTAGTGAAGTCGTATAATTTATATATCGAGGGCTCGCGCTGCTTGTCATCCTTAGTCACTCCCATAAATGTTTTAATGGTGGATAGCAAAAGGACATTGCAAACTCCGCCTCTTCTTGTCCACAACATACGAATGCAGTACCAGTTTTTTTTTCAGGCTCCTCCCAGAACACTTGTCAACGCTCGTCTTCTCCCTTTAGTGCTTTCACTTCTTCAGGCAAGCCTACCCTGTTGGACTTGAGAGTCTCAATTGAAGTAATGCCTTGTCGAAGGAGCCATTTTACCAGCGGGATCTACGTGTAGAGACGGTCATATGATGCGTTTTGTTCCCTGAGGTCCGTGAATATCTTGAGTCTTGAAACAAAGTGCTTCACAATCCTGTCGGCTCCAGTAACGTAGCATTAAGAAGGTGGACCCACTGGTTTTCCCGCATGTGGTGATAACAGGAACGTGTATGGGTAACGTGAGGCATTGATGGATTTCAGTAGCAGCCCATATTTGGCCGCTTTACTTGGGTTGTATTGCTTGAAGGCCTCTTAGATTTTCAACTGATATAACGTTTCATCTAGGGATATGTAGTCGTCAGGAATCACCGTCTTGGCACAATTGGTGTTGAATTTCTCAAACCCCTCACTGAAGGCTGCAAAACGATTGGAATTTTATCTCTGTGGCCATAAATCCTCGTCATCAAAGCCAATGTTTGATGCCAAGAACTTGTATCAATTCTTGCTCATCATGGCGCTGAAGATTTGATGGCCAGTTTCATCATTAAATAAGGTTTCTGTGGCCAGCTGATTCAAGTTGAAAAGAACTTGAATATACATCAGACCGAAAAAGCCAACAGCTGTTGCTCTGACGTTTCGCCCATGTAGCATTACCAACTGTCATATTGTATTTCTTCACTGCAGCTTTCTCGTAGACTTTCAATTTCATGGGTGAAGAAAAGTTCCCAGACACCAACACGTCCAGTAATAACATCGTATCTGGCTTGTCTGCTTGTTGCTACCCGTGCTTCATTTGACCACTTGATTTTTACTCCAGGATTTCTCCCTTTTGCTTTCTCTAGATAAGCTACATATGCCTTTTTTCGCTCAGTGGGGCAACCAGCTCGAAATTCTCTGGGTTCAGGTATGCATCTATATCTTTTACCAACCGTTTTCTTGCCGGCTGCTTCCTTTTTTGGGGGTTTTCAAGAAACTAGAGTTCAGATCTTTTTCTTCTCCATCGATTCCTCCTCTCTCAACAATGTAAGTTGAAGGCGAAATGTCTTCATTGCTTTCAGATTCATCGCCGTCACTTTTTAGATCAGACAAATCATTATTCTCGTAGTCAGACTCGATAAATAAGCATTTGTAAATTTCTTCGTCAGAAGAAACAAAATAAAAGAGATAGGAAAACGTAATGAAACGAAGATCGTAAACGAAAAGAGACATTGTCTTTTAAGGTAGGCTTAATTTTTGTTATGTATTTGCTTTTTTACGTGTTTGATTGATATGCGGAAAATTTCCCCTAGCTTCAACTCAAGCTCGTACCCAGGGTCATTTCACTGACGTAGTAGTGACGTGAAAAGACGCGGGTTGCGGCTGGTCACTTGCCACCCAGATTCTGGGTGGTAAAAAGTTGCAGACATCAGGGTGGGATGGCACAGCAAAAAATGTCACTATGGCAGTTATGATATGTCTATGGGTGGGAGAAGCTGTTTCGCGCCAAAGTCGAACACAAACTAGTGTTGACAGCAAAAATGGCTAGTGAGTGTAGTGGTTTAACTGCCAAAGAGAAAGTTAATACTCCAAAAAATATTTTTAGTGTTCATTCCAGTTGTTGTCGGGTTTGCAGTAAAATAGTGGATTCTGATCACTCCAAAAACCTTTTAAGATCTTGCAATATTATCGCGCTATTATCAACTGCTGAAATGCTTCTAGGAAAAACTCTTTCGCGGTCCTCAGACCTTTCCCATCTTTTGTGTAAGCCTATGCCAGCGGCGATTAGAAAATATTGCAAAGTTTCGAGACTGACACTTTGCCAAGCTCAGAGCAACTTTGAATCAGCTATGCGCTTCAAAAGAGTCGTTGAAGTTTCGCTCTCCGCTCCGCTTGCAGCTTCAAATATTTCCGAAACACACAACTAGCTATAGATAGTGTGAATTGGGAACAGGTAAGTCATACTGCTTTTAAAACTCTACCGAAATTCAATTGAAATAAAAATTGGATAAATAAAATTACAAAATTACAAAGTGGACTCGAAATTGCCCTGTAAGCGTAATAATCTTTCTTAAACATGTTTTAAACATTAAAAGCGAGTTTTTAAGCCAATACTGAATAGCGTCATTACAAAAGAATAAAGAAAAGTATTTAACAATATGAATATAAGTAAGATCTCACGGCCCAAAAAACAAATTTTTTACAATAAAGTCATCTGTCAGCGTTTATTCTGACTAGTACATGTAAAGCAAAACTGTCAAAGGCTAATAACCTTTTTTATAAGAATCCAGATTTTAAGAATCACGAGACGCAGATTTTATTTAAAAATAAATCCACTTTTAATAATTTACATTTTACAAATTCAGTGTAAGAATACTGCAATCTTTCGACATCTAGTCCGGTAAATTATATATATGCAAGGAGTATGGCGTTATAAAACTTGTTTTACATACGAATCAAATTTTTGTTCAGTTCAGAAAGTTAAAAATCAATTGAAGAGCTAATACAAAATTTCTACAACAATTCAACTCCGACTCTCGGCCGGCAAACTGACAGCTTGCAAAAAGACAAAATAAAAGTATAAAATTTCAATGATTATAACGGCAGAATAATTTTACTTTCATTCTTCAATGAAAACAAACAAGAATTATAAAAACTCAAATATATATAATAATCTCTTACTAAAAAGTTCAAAACACATCAAAACAAGAAAAAAGAATTCGAGTTGCTGGTAGCAATTCGTTCCTGGGAGGGCTTCAAGTTCATTGATGTTCATTGAAGTTCATTCAAGAAGACCAACTCGATGATTGCCGAGTTTACGTTGCTTGCTAACATTTGTAGCAACGTAAACAAAATCTACTGAGGTCCTCCGTTTGGTAATACGGCGCTTTGCAAGTGCGAAAGAAACTGAAGACTTGTATTAAACTACGAGACATCTTGCAAGGTACAGAATGTTGATACACCCTACCTTAGAGAGTATTTTTTGTCAGAGTCACAAAATCGGTTCATTACTCACCCTCACTGGGGATCATTGCTCACAGCTTGGCACGTGACCAGCCACAACCAGGGTCTCTTTCACGTCTACGTCAGTGAAATGACCCTGGGTACGAGGTTGACGTGGCATTGGGGTTGGCTTTTAGTATACTGTCTCCAAGATCATTACCAGCACACTGGAATAACTGAGAGGGGACCGATGCTTCGTCAATGCCAGATCCTGTACGGAATACTTCCCATCGGCGGACAAACACATTCCATTCTTCAACTGATACTCCTACATCGACCTTTGGACGCTCAAGTTTTGGGCCTCGAAGTGTGGGAGCTGGTAAAGACTCACTAATAGGGAGGACTGTGTTTTGATGGGCCAATCCATGGTTTGTTAGGAGAGCAATGGCGAGTGCCTCTGAAACATCTGCTGTCTGA
>JAOTRI020087521.1:0-16330 GCA_028564885.2 Zoanthus sanctaehelenae
CTTTCTTTCTTTCTTTCTTTCTTTCTTTCTTTCTTTCTTTCTTTCTTTCTTTCTTTCTTTCTTTCTTTCTTTCTTCTCACAATCGTCCAAAGCAAAAACCAACCAGATATCTAGAACTGAACAGCATTTTTGACACCTGACCTTTCGTGGACTTTTTCAACAGTAGTTGTGTGAAGATCATTTATAAAGATTTTCCCACTGAGAAGTCAAAACGCTGTTCGTCTACCTCATTCACATCACAAAATCTTTTTAATTATAACAACTTTTACTCATTTTCCGCTTGCCCCTTGGTTTTAACATTGCATTATTTGATTATGGTTTCGCGGTTTAAAAAATTCTACTTGAATTCAAGTTAGAGAATATCCGTATTTGGTAAAACTTTCAGAAGAATTCCTATATCTCTCCAATCAGTATAGCTGAAAAAATTCACACTGATTTATGTTAATAATTCCGCCTAGTTAAAAGGAAGGATTTTGAAAGGTAGAGTGCTAGAAGATGATAATAAATCAAAACAACCTGAACCGGCAGCTAGGCAACTTAGTGTCGATTTACAGTAAATATATAGGATTTTATATGGACTTAATAAAACATTAATATCTTACCTTAATTCGCAATAAAATACACTGAAACTGTCATGGCTTGTTTATTTATCCCTATAATATACTGTGGCTGATATTGGGCGAGTTTTCTTTAGTTTATTACTGGTGAAGGAAAGTAAAGTTAAACTAAAGAAAACTTGCCCAAACTCAGCCACAGTATATTATAGGGATAAATAAACATGCCATGAAAGTTTCAGTGTACTTTATTGCGATTTAAGGTAAGAAATTAATGTTTTATTAAGTCCATATAAAATCCTATATATTTACTGTAAATCGACACTAACATAGGCGAACCAGTGCTGTTCGTATCAGGAGCTTGGGCTACCTGTGTTTTCACTTGGAATCCGTCGGCGTTGCAAATCAATCTTTCATTATTTAAAAGACGTATTAGTTGCTAGCTTGTCTATGTAACTAAGCAATAAATGTACTGACTTTTATTATTAAATTTTATGTTTAGAAAGTTTGTCATCACTAACTTGACATGTTATCTTTCGTTGCAATGATGTGAAAAACTTGCGTCGTCATAACCACGCAATCAAAACACCACCCTTTATATACCTTGAAGGGGTTATCAAGAGAAAGAACTGATGTCGTTTAACCGTTAATGCATGGTAGTTTGACGAGCAAGATAACATTTTAATTCAAAATTGTAGTTTCTTTCAAAATATAAAACATAAAACCCAAGAGTAAAGAGCAATCTCATTTGGTGACAAGAACAACGCCTCGAATACAAAAACATTTATGAAGACGACAAACGGTATACGTCAGACGTCGTTATACGTGTCGCGTTTTGGCGGCGACGATGAAATGCTTTCCTGCCTTTCGCCCTCGGCTCTTATAATTGAAAAACCACGCTTAGCTTTCCAACCTAATCATCGCCCTTACAAATTATTTCAATTAATTTAACATACATTGTGGACAACTCAAGTTTTAATAGGAATCTTTGACTTTGCTCAATTTCATTCATGAACAACGTGTCATAAGACTAAGAGGTTTGTTTTAACAAAAAATATATTGTTCAGAGATTACAGTATACAATGTATACTTATTAAATAGAAAAAAATATATAGCACCACGACTCCAAAACCTTCAAGTAACTATTATTTTAGGAGCAAACTATGCACACTCTCATAATGAATTACGTAAGCTTTACAAAAGAATCTGTAAAGGTCTAGAATAAGCTATATGAATGATAATGTAGCTTTTTAATTTGTAGCTGTAGCATTCCTAACATTTAATTTAAATTGCTCAATCAAAACATCATAAACGTTTGTAATAATGAAGAGATATTTTCAATTCCATAATAATTTTTAAAATCATATATCAGTAACTTTCCCACCTACCTTAAAATTTAGTGCACTCGTTTCTTTTGTACTTTTGAAACTTTCCTAATCTAGTGGATAACTACACTGAATTGCAACAGAGTTTGATCACTTATAGCTCCAAGATGCTAAAATAACGAATCTCTTATTTCTCCGACGTATTCCAATGCATAAAGTGAACGACTTTTTTTGCCTTCAGGAAAACTGTTTTGATAGCGGTACACGTAAAATGACTCAAACACGTGCAAACTCACACAGTTCTTCGTGGGCTGGTATCGAGTGCAGCAGGAAACAAAAATATATATCAAAGATACGGAATCTTTAGAGGAATTTGTCGATGTTTTGATAAAATCAACTTAGGACAGCAAAAAGAAGATTATTTGTTTGGAAAGGGGTCGTGGGTGACAGCAAGTTGATGCTATAAAAGCATTTTTGTAATTGATAAAGCGACAAAAATCACGTCTTGACTCTTGTTTTCTTGGTTACAAAGGTCCATTCAAAAACTTCAAAAGTGTTTAGCTGCCAAAGATATTAGTATTCTCTGTCATGTTTAAGTAATTGCAATAGCTTGGTGATGAACTAATCAACCTGATTTTCTTAATTAGCAAACAGCCGTAACTTTTCATTAACACTCTTTCTTCTGGATCAACTATTCAAATCAAATCAACTTATCGTAAAGCGTTTTTCTTTTCATTTTGAAACACTTTTAAAAAATAACCATAATAAATCTAAAGATTGCAATGCTTTAAAATGATCTTTATATATAGCAAATCCTCGACTTCGATACTCGGATTCGTATAACAATCTGATAAGAGATCGACTAAAAGCATTCCATGAGATAAATGAAGTTATCAAAACAAGCTTTTCTCTCTTTCACGCCAGAGGCCTTTAAAAACCAAAACAAGCCTGATTATTATTAGCAGTTAAAGTTGATAACAGTGACCACAAAAACTTTGTTTCGTTGGTAATTAAATAAAAACAAAGAAAGGAGGTTTCGTCAGATGTAATACAAGTTTCAAGTTTTTAATATACCGATCAATTTTAAGGATTAACTACATTTTTCAATTTTTTTCAATGTCCAAGTTCATTTACCTGTTCTACCAATCAGAACTGCCACTAACAGCTAACAAAACAAATTAATTGTTTTACAAACCGGAATTCCGGCATTCAGCGAATTTATCAACCCGGGACCTTTGCGATATCATAACAGCATTCTAACAAACTCAGCTATCAGGAGAAAGATTCCTGAAACACTGATAAGTTATACATTTGCAGTTCAAGCCTTTTGCCGTAAAGCTCGCTTTGCAATTGGTTCAAAAACAATTGAATTTAAAGACCATTGTTTTTAAACCAATTGCAAAGCGAGCTTTACTGGAATTGAGTTTACACATACGGAAGTGAAAATGTATAACGTATCAGTGTCTCAGAAATCTTTCAGGCTATCAAGCGACTACTGCAGAGGAGAGGATGCGCAGCTATATTCTAGTAGGTCCATCATAACCACTCTTGTAGTCTTACCAAGTCACCCACAACTCGCGGGTGTCACCCGCAAATAGCCCTTATCTCCCGCTCATCCGGCAGCTTTGTTAAATCACCCGCAAGTTGCAAAAAATGCGATTTTTTCACGGCAGAAACGTGGGACTGGAGCTGGACTGGGCTCTTGCTGTGGAATTCGTCCTCTGCAACAGCCAGTCAAGAACAGTGATCAATCTGATTTTCAGCCAATCAGCTACAGCCTCTCACGTATGTGCAGAATTTGGCTTGTATTTGTTGTGCGTTATTCATATTTAATTTATTATAATTTTAAAAGTAACTTTTTGTCTCTTTTTTTAATACAAAAATCAATGTATGACATGTCTGCGCGGACGGTGCAGATGACGCAAAAAGACATTTTATACGCAGTCACCCTCGAGTCTTTGACTCAAACTTGGTAACCCTGCTCTTGAGTGAAAACGTATATAAGAATGAAACCGAGTACTAGTTTGTACTTTAATACAACCACATAAAAGACGATATTGTGATCGACACGTTTATACTCTATCATAATGTATTCTTCCGTGATGTAACACTAAAGCTCCAGTCTATTATGCAGTGAGGTAACACAAAAGGACCAATCATAGCCAAGAGTGACTAGCTCCAGTCTATTATGCAGTGAGGTAACACTAATTGACCAATCATCGTCTAGGGACGAGACTGTGGAACTTTATCTACATGGCGGTATCACACTAAAAGGGCATGTACTAAAACCTGGAACACTGTAACACCCTGGAACACCCTATCCAAACCCAAACCATAACTCTAGGGTGTTCCATTGTGTTCCTGGTTTTAGTACATGCCCACTAAAAATCAGTTAACAAATAAAAAAGTTGCTTTTAACCATACTTTGCGTTGAGCACTATTACGGTTGCGGCCATTCCTATTTATCGAAGCTCAATGTCAATGATTATGAAACCTTAAGGCCCGTTCACACAAGCGATATTTATGGCGATTTTAACTGCGACAAAAATTCGCGCGTATGAACAGGCTGCAATTTTTCTGCGAGTTTCTGTTTATTTTTTTTTCAGCAGCATTATAGTTATGTCTGTTCAGATATCTATGAAATACAGTCAATGTTTACAGCGGCTGCACTTGACGCAGGCGTAGGTCAACGAAGTGGTTTCAATTACTTGAAATGTTTCAAAGTTTTGAAAACTTTATTGCTGAATATCATAATGAATGTTGACGAATGTGACTCAGTATAATTGCCGCATTGTGTACAACAATGAAAGAAAAGAAAAAATACAGCAAGGTGGACTTGAAAGGGACAATAATCATTTTAATTAAGTCTCGCTGGTCGATTTAGCGGTTTTCGACAAAAATTAAAATACACACAAGAAAATTGTACAACAATAGCAGTAGCTGTTGTTAAATGAAATTTTAAAAAGTTAGTCATATTTTTTGGTAACTTACTAGTTTAAACTACAAAATGACAACTACAACCTAAATGCACCTCGAGTAAAAATGCTCAGCGACCTCATCCCACTGTGAAACTGTGTTTGTGCATGTAATACATTTGGGGCCAAGGCTGCTGTTAATTGCATTGCAAACTTTGGGGATTAAAGTCAATAATGTGCACTTTCCAACACAGAATTGGTAATGCAGGCTGGTGTATGACTCACCAGTGGCAAGGTATCGCAAAATAACAGCAAGTTTCTCTGCCGGAGGAATCGCACTTCGCATTGTTGTGTCCTTCTTCCTTATAACAGCTTCAATTTCTGACAGCAGCAATTCAAATGTCGGGAGGTCCATTCTTAAAAAATTTTTGTAGTCCAGTGGATCGTCTGCCAGATCTTTTAAAAGCTTATGAAATGCTTCATCTTGCTATCGTTTTGCTATCCACGGCTTCACCCAAACTATAATCGTTTTCTTCTTTTCTTTTTTTTTTACGACGAACAGCTACTGCTATTGTTGTACACAATGCGGCAATTACTGAGTCACATTCGTCAACATTCATTATGATATTCAGCAATAAAATTTTCAAAGCTTTAATTAAAACATTTCAAGTAACTGCAACTACTTTGTAGACTTACGCCTGCGTCAAGCGTGCAGCCGCTGTAAACATCGACTGTATTTCATAACTCACCGGAAAAATTGCTGCAAAAAATTACAGAAACTCGCAGAAAAATCAGTGCAGCCTGTTCATACGCGCGAGTTTTTCTCGCAATCAAACTCACCAAGAAAATCGCAGTTAACATCGCAATAAATATCGCTTATGTGAACGGGCCTTAAACTGTCTTCACCTGCTGGGAAATAATATTATTGTACTGTATTTAGTTGTATTGTATTGTATTCAATTGTATTGTATTGTATTCAATTGCATTAATTGTATTGTATTCAGTTGTATTGTATTGTATTCAGTTGTATTGTATTGTATGCAGTTGCATTGTATTGTATTCAGATGTATTGTGCTTTATTCAGTTGCATTGTATTGTTTTCAGTTGTATTGTAGTCTTCAGTGGTATTGTATTGTATTCAAATGTATTGTACTGTATTCATATATATTGCAAAAATATTGACAGAAGTCTTTCAAAGACTCCGGATGAAAGAACAACGGTACGCAATGCATCTTGGTTGAGTATCCTCCGAGATATGTTTTCAAATGTCGATGAAGTTGTTAATTCTGTTTCTAATAGGTGATCACGTCTATTCACAGCACGCTTGTAATTAGAGCTTTCAGTACTATTTTCTTTCGACTTAACCCATTTCAATGATTTCAATTAAGAGCAAATGCCCTGGCAAGGATGAAGGGCGGCTCGAGCTGGTTAACAACCCTGCCTTTAAAGTCAGAAAATTTCAGCCTGAACAAACGGGAATTTTATGATGCGTTCAGTCTTAGATACAGGTGGACAACAAAATATCTTCCATCGATGTGTCCATGTGGCAAGTGTTTTGATGTTGACCATGCAGTGTCGTGCATGAAAGGCGGGTTCGTCCGTAGGAGGCATGATGATGTGCGAGATCTATTTGCAACCCTTCTAAACGACGTATGCCATGATGTTGAGGTCGAACCGCATCTTGAGACGTTGACAGGAGAAGTGCTAAGCAGCAGTGCCAGCTCGTCTGATGAAGCTCGATTGGATGTTAGTGCGCATGCTCAAGTATTTTGGCAAAAAGCAGAAGGCATTCTTTGATGTAAGGGTGTTCAGCCCATTCGCAAAAAGTGCTCGAGGTTTTTGTGTTCAACCCATTCACAAAAAGTGCTCGAGGTTTTTGTGTTCAACCCATTCGCAAAAAGTGCTCGAGGTTTTTGTGTTCAACCCATTCGCAAAAAGTGCTCGAGGTTTTTGGCAAAAGGCAGAAGGCATTCTTTTGATGTAAGGGTGTTCAACCCATTCGCAAAAAGTGCTCAAGGTTTTTGGCAAAAGGCAGAAGGCATTCTTTTGATGTAAGGGTGTTCAACCCATTCGCAAAAAGTGCTCGAGGTTTTTGGCAAAAGGCAGAAGGCATTCTTTGATGTAAGGGTGTTCAACCCATTCGCAAAAAGAAACCTGAACCAGAAACTCGACACAGCCTTTAAGAGTAATGAGAATTAGAAGAAATGTATGTACAGTCAATGTGTAATAGAAATCGAGCACGGTTCCTTCAGCAGGGTATTTTCTTGACTAGTTCCACCTTCGACTCCCCTTGTGATTACACCATTCGGTGGAACTGGCAGAGAAACTGAGAGATTCATGACGGAATTGGCGCAAAAGCATGCAGAGCGAAAGAATATGACCTATAATACCATTATTCATTGGTTAAGATCAAAACTATACTTTAACTTGCATAAATCATACATGTGTAATGTGTTTAAGAGGATCAAGAAAGTCAAAATTTGAACTGAACGTAGACTTAAGTGGAGCCGAAATCTCAAACGTTGTTGGGCTGATAAAATAGACTCATTTAGCATTTTAAACATTAATTCAGTTTTATTTAACCAAAGATTTTAAATATATATTTTAGATCTTTATCAAAAAAGTGTAAATAGCTTCCAAGGATGCATTTTAATGATTGTAATCAGTTTTTTAACGTTTTTAAATAAAGTGAATGATTTCATAGTAGTTAGGGTTCTTTCCTCTTCTATCCCGCAGAGAGAAAGAAGGAAACAGAGAGACCCTCGGAACGAGATGACGTTTCACTGTTGTCTCAATAGATTAGGAGAACATTCCGAGTTAAAATTCCCGAGATGGAATTGAAGCTTAAGCTTTCTTCGAACCCAGAGCGCCGGAAAAGTATATTCTTGGTAGAATCGTGCCAAATCCTTATCAGAAATATCAGAAAAAAACTCTAGCGTCTTCTCTGTTTGCCATGTTTTGCAATGCAAGCGATGACAAGCGGGGGAAAAAAATGACGCGTCTGCACATACGGGACTTTTGGTAAATAACTTTTTCATATTTCACTCCAGTGAAATATGGAAAATATTAGTGGTATAGTTTCTGGTAATATACTAGTAACCATATAATAAATGTACCTTATTAGACAGTTAATATGTAGTACGGCTGGATATTTTTACAAGTCTTGTAGTATTTTAACGAGCCGAAAGCACGAGTACTAGTCAAAATACACAGGACGAGTAAAAATATTAACCATACTACATACTTAACTGTCTAATAAGTGATTTATGAAAAGTGGCTGAAAAGCTATACATATGAGTCCTAACAAGGACGAAACATCTGCACATGCACGGTTGCTCCAGTTACTTGCTTTGTTATTACTCTGGTGAAGCTGGTTGTGCGTATGCGTGTAGGTTCTGGCCATACTGTGGAGTAGAGTTTTGAGGGGTTTTTGCTTTTTAAAGTTTTAAATTTTTCCTATCCTAATTTTCGCAAGTCTTAAATTTAGTGATTTTTTACCAATCGCGAAATTAAAGCCTTGCGAATATTAGTACGAATAAGAGTTACTTACACTCTTTTTTTATAATAACGTCGAATTTTTCAATTGAGGCTGAACGTTCTTTAACCCTAGAAAGCATAGGGGGGGGGTCAAATTGATCCCCCTCTTTTCAGTTTAAATATTTTGCAGAGTTTTCGTTATACTTATCCATGTGACTTCGAGTAGCTGTTCGTTATTACTTGACACATGTTTGACGTTTATTTGAACTTCGTACCCCCCTTTGTTCTCGAGAAAATTGTGTTCAAAGTTAACGCAAAATTCAAAAATTTACAAAAAAAGTATTATTTTCATTTAACGTTATTTTTTAAACTCTTCTTACTTAAAACTTCAACTTTTCTTGCGATTTTGTGTTTATCCTTACTTAGGAGATATGCTTATCTAGTTAATTTGATATAACTACTGGTAATGAAAAAACAGGAAAAAACATATTTTCGACGAAATGACGTCATTTATCTGGTTACGGTAACCATGGAAACCAATTGACTACGCAAATACTATTAACTAAAGGTACAAAGGCGTCTTAGTATTGCCTACAAAATCCGTCAAACGGATGAATTGTAGAGAAAGTCGAGGAGGGGGGGTTATCTGACCTTTTCTTCAAAGAAAAGTTTTTTATTTACAATCAACATAATGGTTTTTTTATAAGAACGTCGAATTTTTTGATTGAAGCTGAACGTTCTTTAACATTTTCGTTATATCAGCCTCGAATGTTGTTAAATAAACATGTTTTTAAAATATATATCTTTTCTTTGTACGTGGTACATTCTGTGTAATTAATATTTACTTGTGTATGTACTTTGTACTGTCTCGAATTTTAAAATACAGTAGCTGAATGGTGCGAAAGTACTTCAATTTGGTAAAATTGAAGGAAAACCAGTGATGTAAATTTGTTATCTGCAAACTTTGGTCAAGCGCAAGCTAAGTTTTCAATAACACTGTATAAATTGTTTCATCATAAATATGTTCTTCACCTTTTCTCAGCCCAGCATGCTCTTAAAGTCTTGGCGATTTTTAACCTCATTTTTATAAAAACAATATATAAAACTTAATATAATCCCGTTAATTATGTCTACTATAGTATTGTCCTAAATGCATATATGAGACACATATTTGGTTCAATTGTTGAACAGCAGTGTGTGTATAAACAATATTGGTACAAGAATGAACAAAGAATTATGTCAAATAAATAGGATAAAACTAAAAATAAATTGAGCTTTGACAAACTTCACAGCTTCTAATAAAAAAAGCAAGTATAACTTTTCCAGATTAAGAAAATAAACATTTTGACAGTAGCTATTAGACGTATTAGCCGAAATAAGGCCCAGCGTTATCAATCGGTGGAAATCGATCATCGGTCTATCGATATCAATCGATAAAAGCTTAAGATTTGACTTTGAAGTTAGTAATAATAAAAATAGTTAGTATTTTCTGTTTATATAGCGCACTTTTCATATGGATCTGATCAAATGCGCATTTCAAATACAAATAACTTTCAATAGTTGAGGTTCTTTGGTAGTCCGCAGCAGCGGCAAACAAACCTGCTATTTTCGACAATTGTTTAGGTTCATTAAAGTCCCTCGATATAGTGTCGAGAGACTGTACCTACAGTTTAACCTGAAAGTCTAACCGTTTGCATATGATAGAGCAGCACTTTCTCCAGAGACGGGCCCCAAGTGCTGGTCCGGCCGGGAATCGAACCCGAGTCTCCTGCACGATAGACTGGCACCTTACCAACTAGGCTAACCAGGAGGCAGTTAAATTCTAGTTTTTGCCAAAACGGCAAAAGAGCAAGAATTTACTTTTATTTGACTCCAGAAAGTTTTAATGGCAATTTTTTAAACGTTACGAGCAAACGCATTTTTTGTCAAACATGGATGATTGATGCTTCTACTTGGAGCAGCTATCGCAAGTATCAGCAAGGTCGGAGCTGTTTTGCAAAATTTACAATAAAGATTACTAACCTCCTTCTCCATAATACTTTTCGCTGGTTACACGAAGAGAAGCCGTGAAAATACCGACAATTTCTGCACAAGAAACTGATTTCAAGTTTATAATCTGATCAAAATCGTCGGCACAACTATAGAGTCGATAATGGATTAATGACATGATTTATTCTGCGCATTCTTTGTCCTCTAAAAACAAATGCGCTGCATTACATTAAAGAGACAGGTTGCCGGTTGTGATAATTAACATTTTCACGAAAAAAAAAACGTCCAAGATACGTCGTCTTTCCCTTCTTTAATAAATCTGAAAGTAATTTCTTATTAAAAAAAAACATGTTCTCCCGATGCTATAATAGTCAGGTGAAAACCGAAGCAAAAACTAGTTAAGCTAATAAACCGAGTTGAATTGCTGAAAAACAAGAGTTCAAATAAGAGAGAACTCGAGACAGAGATGAGACATTGTAGTGTGGTCTGTCCTTAGTCGCAAGAGAAAATAGCAGAGAGAGTAGGGGAATTTAACACGAAATGAATATTTCAAACCTTCTTTATTCAAAAGCAAAAGATATCGTAGATACCTTATTTTGCCTATCGTCAAAAGTTAAGAATTAATATAAGATAGCTTAAACAACAGCTATTCTTGTTGTGATGGAGGCCAACCGGAACTAAATTGTCAACAGATGTCCCGTAGCTGAACACGTCATGTGGTCGTGGTAATCTTCATGGAGTCTGTCAGAACTGCGAAGTTTTTCATCAAAATTATATCTTCAAGCACCGAAAACTTTTAAAAATAAATCTTTTTATAAAGTTATTTATAAACTTAAAATACTTTTGCTCCAGATTCTCGCTGTACGTAAAAACCAGTTCTAAAATCATTTTGTTTTCGACTGAGCTCTTCAAAGTTTGTATTCACGCCTTTTTATCCTGCGTTCGTCCGTCGTGGTAGCACGTTGTCGTTCTCGATCCCATCTACTCTCGGATGACTTACTTTCGTCGTGAAAAAATATTTTGGTGCTCAAGATCTCTATAAGTTGTAAGTTTGAGCTTCCCGTTCTAGAAGTAGAAGCTCCAAACACCATCCCTAAAAGTTAAGACTTTGGTACTATGGTGCAGCTTCCATCTCCCAAAATTCCGACCATCCACCCCCCAGTAAAAGTTAAAGGTTTATTACTATATCTCTGGTTCCACTTCTCGCTACCGTAAACCCCGTCCACTAACCTTAAAAGTGAAGACTTTTGAGCTTTACATATGGTTCCACTTCCGCTTCAGGAACCCCACCCACCACCTCGAAGAGTTACGACTTTGCACAATTTGCATGACTGAACTTCTTGCCATGCATTTCCCTATTATCCCTATTTTTTGTTGCTGAACTTCCCGCTTCCCGGCATCTTTTGCGGAACGCTACATTTCACTAGCTTAACCTAAACAACTTTAATTTTAAAAAAGTCGGTCTTTAATTATCGGATTTCGTGAGCTAAAATATAAAAAAAACTAGCTAAATGTTTTACCAGCCAAGTAGAAAATAGAGCCAGGCCTTATCTCCGGTTGATGTTATGTTTAAAAGTAGAAGAGAGTATGGAGATTGTCCTATATGAAGATAACAAAGCTTAGATAATTGTTTTGCCAGCCAAGTAGCCCATGGAGCCAGTCCTTACCTCCGGTTTATGTTATGTTAAGAGGAAGAGAATATGCAGATTGTACTGTATGAAGATAAAAAATCCTAGCTGAACTCTTTACAAGCCAAGTTGCCCAAGGAGCCAGTCCTTATCTCCAGTTTTGTAGTGTTATATATAAAGTGGATGAGAGTGTGCAGATTGTACTGTATGAAGATAAGAAAACCTAGCTAAATCCTTTACAAGCCAAGTGGCCCGTGGAGCTAGCACTTAAATCTCCAGTTTCTGTAGTGTTATATACAAAGTGGATGAGAGTGTGCAGATTGTTCTGTATGAAGAAAAGAAAACCTAGCTAAATCCTTAACGAGCCAAGTGGCCCACGGAGCCGGTGATTAAGTACGATTTCTAAAGAGATTTGTTTCTGAATAAGAGTCTCTGAATTCTCAGAATGAAAAACAGCCAATGATAGACTTCTTTCGGACAAAAGGTCGTGGTTTTTGTGCTACAACACTGTCAAACCAAAAATACTTTAAAAGCACCTTATTTCTTTAAAGTTTTGACATAACGGAAAAGATATTTATTGCTTATTCCAGGATTCTTATAGACCATGTTCTACACTGAAGAACTTTCCAGGACCTCGATTTGTTTTACCCCATTTTAGGCCCATCCGGGATTTCCAACCACGGTGGCAGCCTTGATACTAGTTGAAGCCACCATTTTCATTGTATCACATATAACGTCCCAACGTTATAGGTATCTTATTTGTTCGTTTGTGTTTGATTTGTCTTCTCTCGTAAGAATTTTTCTTTTCAAATAGAAATTTCTTTCATAAACGTAATGCCTCACACTATACATTCGGGAAAATCCATTATGAAACTGGTGTGTACTTATAAATATTCTGCATTTATATTCCCAACTGATATGGACACCAGATCCTCGTCTTCGTCCCGCATCTAAAGCTCTCTATCTCCTTCGTATTTGAAGAATGTGTGACTTACATTACCCGGTAGCTACTTCGAACTTACGTTTATGCAAGTCAAGTAACTATTCACCACTTGACGAATCTTAGAGTATTTACACCGCACTTAAATGCGTTGTGCAGGTCTTTCAGTTCTAGTTCAGCAATTTGCAAATGTTATATAAAACGAAAACAGATAAAAACAACAGGCACTTTAAGAACGCTTTAAAACTCCAAAAATACGCATTCGGAGCATCTAATCATACACTAATTACAAGGCATTTCCTAGACTGTATTAACTACTTTGGAGATATTGTTGTGTCGTTAACGCAATTATTACATTAGAACTTGGAGAATGCGTTATACTCAGGTCACGCAGTCGCCATGCTGCACTTGAAGAACGCAGTCAACTTTAAGCAACCACCAATATTTAGCATTCTTTTTCCAGAATAAATCTCCTTAGAGGTCGAACAGTAAGCATTTGTCTTGAACCTGCACTTTGCAGTAGTTTTCGTTTTATGATTTTCCCTGAAGATGTTTCGGTGCATCAGCAAACATGTACTTAAGCCTAAAGGCTTCGGCCAGGAGTAAACCGATCTCCTGATCTCCCCAATTTCCAGTTGGTAGGTTCTGTAGCAGCAGCATCAAGCCCTATGAATAACGGACATTAATATATATTGAATTCCTTGTTTTTAATTATTGAAAAGTTAGAACTAAGAAAAACAGACAGCCAAAGACAGACAACAACAGACAAACAACTGCAAATAGGCAACCACAGGCAGAAAACCAGACTGAAGCCACCAATAGACAGCCACAGACAGACAGTCACAGTGCAACAGCCAAACATACATATATAAACGCTTCCCACATTGTCTTTCTCCTTGAAACTGAAAATCATAATTTTATAAAAACACAAGTTCTCTGTGCCTTCAAACCCTGAAGAAAATCTCAGTAAGGCTTCTAAGAATTCTCGAATTCATGAAAACTTTCAACTGCATTTCGGGTTCTCACTGACCAGCTCTCGAATTCTCCCAAACGTTTGCCTCAGTTTTCAACAGATTTTAATGTGGACAACACAATGCATAGGCTGTGGGAGTCAGGTTGGTATAGTGGTCATCAGTTGTGCTTCCCACATCTACGACCCGGGATCGATTGGTTGGCATAGTGGTCATCAGTTGTGCTTCCCACATCTCCGACCCGGGATCGATTGGTTGGTATAGTGGTCATCAGTTGTGCTTCCCATATCTACGACCCGGGATCGATTGGTTGGCATAGTGGTCATCAGTTGTGCTTCCCACATCTACGATCCGCGATCGATTGGTTGGCATAGTGGTCATCAGTTGTGCTTCCCACATCTACGACCCGGGATCAATTGGTTGGCATAGTGGTCATCAGTTGTGCTTCCCACATCTACGACCCGGGATCGATTAGTTGGCATAGTACTCATCAGTTGTGCTTCCCACCACTACGACCCAGGATCGATTGGTTGGCATAGTGGTCATCAGTTGTGCTTCCCACCTCTTCGACCCGGGATTGATTGGTTGGCATAGTGGTCATCAGTTGTGCTTCCCACCTCTACGACTCGGGTTCGATTCCTGCGCTCGGCATGTGGGCTGAGATTTGTCGACCTCAATCTGACTCCGAAAGTTTTTGTCCGGGTACTCCAGTTTTCCTCCTTAAGCAAATTTGACTTTTCACTTTCACGCCAAGATCTGAGCTGTCGAGCGACTAAACATTAGCCTCTGGTTAGGAAGAACGGGCAACAAACTTCCTTCGCAACTGACGTTAAACAAAGTATTATTCAATACTAAATTTTGGGATAAGAGCAATATATTGGTCCCTCTACACAGCCTGCAAGAGTTTCGTGGAGATAAAAAACATAGTTTGCGTATACTTTTAATTAACAATAACAACTCGGGGACTAATGGACTACGCATCATGGGTTATGAGGTCTTAAACCGAATGGGCTGTTCAAACAGAAGACCTACAGTACTAATCAGTCAAAAAAGGATGTACATTATTTAAATCTCGATGAAGTAATCTGGTACTATAGCAAAACAGATCATGAACAGCATTCATTACTATTTTGATCCGCCAAGTAAAGTAGCCAATCAGAACGCAAAATGCGAATTAGGCCGTTAGTAGGTTTATACACTAACTGACAAAATAATGTGATTGATATAACAAGCTATCTCCAATTTTGGAATTCAGAATTACACGAAGGCTTCATCGTTCTGGCATAATTGGCCACTTACCTTGTAAGACTTGGCAATTTTTTATATTATTACAATTATACAAAACAAATTGCACAAATCTAGAAAACATAAACCACTAGTAGTATTGTGTCTTACGTAAGTTCGTTCGTTTAACTGTATACTGAGGAATGTTCGATTTGTTGTTAGCGTTGTTAGATTCGTAGAGTAAAGAGTTCGATTTGTTGTTAGCGTTGTTAGATTCGTAGAGCAAAGAGTTCGATTTGTTGTTAGCGTTGTTAGACTCGTAGAGCAAAGAGTTCGATTTGTTGTTAGCGTTGTTAGATTCGTAGAGCAAAGAGTTCGATTTGTTGTTAGCGTCGTTAGATTCGTAGAGCAAAGAGTTCGATTTGTTGTTAGCGTTGTTAGAATTGTAGAGCAAAGAGTTCGATTTGTTGTTAGCGTTGTTAGATTCGTAGAGCAAAGAATCGAGTGATTTTTTTTTCTCCTTGGAAGCATCTTTTTCTTTTAAAAAAAGGCTGTCTTCCATATAATATCTTTCTCCACCTCGGGAAAAATTAACAACAAAGCTTTGCAGCAGAACCTGATCACCAGGCGTCTAAACATGACCAATCAACGTAGGGAACGGAAGCGAGGCTAAGACAGTGAACGACATTTGGTCTCGAAAAGCTATAGCATGGAAGAAGGAAGCATTCGTCGAACTCAAGCAATATTTTTTTTTACCTGAAAATCGTTTTCGCGGAGAATATCCTTGGAAAAGTGCACAAGAAGAGCGGCACAAACATACAAATGGAATGTAGCAAAACCAGATTCTTCTGCCTGAATGAGACAAGCAACAGAGTTATTACTCTCGTCCACTCTTCCGACTAGCATTTAATTACCTTAAATAATCATTACACAGAGCATCAATACCATCATATCAGTCTTAACTACCACCACTATCATCACCATCACCATCACTATCATAACACCATCATCATTATCATTATCATCACTATCAATATGGTCATCATCATTATCATCATCATCACTATCAATATGTTCATCACCGTTATCATCACTATTATAATTATCATCATCATCATTACAATCATCATCACTATCAATATTGTCATCATTATTATCATCATCACTATCATTATCATCATCATTACCATCATTATTATCATCATCATCAATATCATTATCATCATCATTATCATCATTATCATCACCATCATCACCATTATAATTATCATCCTCCTCATCATCATCATCATCCTCCTCCTCATCCT
>JAOTRI020087532.1:0-16329 GCA_028564885.2 Zoanthus sanctaehelenae
ATAATATATTAATATATTAGAGCCCGCCACAATGTCCGTTAGAGCCCGATAATACGCCACAATGCTCGCCAAAGTTAATATAATATATGTTATTTTTCTCTTAGTTCTTTCTACAACTCTAGAACAACTCTTATCAGCTTGGGCTACCTGTTTTAAATAGCTGTTTTCGAAATGCATTCTGGGGAGCAATATGGCGGCTACGGGATTCAAAAAAATGTTTGATATACAAACGTCGTTATCTTCCTTTTCATTGGAAGATTCTTTTTCAAAGATGCTCGATATGGTTTCCAATAAGTTAGATGTGGATTCTTTGAAAGTTATCAAAGATAAGTTAAAGATAAAGCACTCCTATTTGGGTGCAGAACCTTGTGATAGCGCTATGGAGGTTTTGTTATCTTTGTTAAGGAGCTACCTTATAAGTGAACAAGATTTAGACTTACTTGAAGATCTACTGAGCGTAAATGAAGATGCCTTAAAAACTGTTAGGAATTTCAAGTTGAAAAGGCCGGTTAAAATATGTTTCCACCCTTCTGAAACCGTGACTGTTTGCATTCCAGGTAGGCCTTATGATGAGCATAATAGTAACTACATATACCTCCAGTTGTTTGCTACTGTAGCTAGCGCGAAACATACTGAAAGGAAGTTTTTTCTATTCATATTGTTGCAGTTTACCAGGTTTTAAGATTTTAGCCATTCGTAATATCTAACAGTAACTTTTAGTTTTTGACTGATTCGTGTGAATCAATACTCCTATTACAACATTAAATTTCAATGAATTCAGTAGAGTGTACTAGAGAATAGCCGTGTATCTAAGAAACGAACGAAATTTTCTTGTATTCAGTCTACATACAAAATCTCTTTTCACTTTTGTAAAGCTATGAATGTTTATATCTTAACTTGTCTTTTATGTCTATTTTTTAGATAATTCCATAAACTTTACTGATTATATTTTAGTTTTCTATATCTTAAAACAATTCCTAATACAGTATTAACATCAATACTGAATATTTTACTCACGAGAATTGTGACTAGTTAAACTTTTCCAGTTAAAGCAAAGCAATTTTCAGTAATGTTTTTGGGTTGTCAATCAGACAACCACTTTTGTGTTTTTGGCACTGAATTGTTGATGATACATTGTTTGAAATACTAAAGTTCATCTGGATAGTAGTTTTTTTAAAAGTAACATTTTCAAAATGAGACAATAAAAAAAAATCCTCTGGATTTTCGTAGAACTTCCAAAATTTTTGCAGCCCAGCTGTCCACCTTCAGAGCTTGACTAAATGGCAGAATACCCGGCCATTCTCTGTAATTTATTCTGCGCATTCCTTGTTCTTAAGAAATATATGTGCAGTTAAATCTAGAACAATAGTGGACGGGTATTCTGCAATTGCTCTCAGAGCTTTTCGTAGGTCTGAGGGATAGAGTGATAAAGTGTGACATCACAAAAATAAATTTTTTTTAAGACCATCCGAGAGATGAAGACTAAGAACATATCCTTGCTAAAAATCAGCATATGGGGTCATCAGAGCATAACCGTGGTAATAACTCATCACTGATTGGTGGTGAAAAGCTAAATTTCAGCATGGAGGCATTTTTCGTCTTGCTCTTTCTAAATTTAACTACAGAATTAGTGATTTCAAAAATAAACATTTTGTGACATCATTTTAGTACTCTATTGGCAGAGCTGATAGGGAGTGATGGATATTATTAAGTTTCAATTTCTCTTTTTTATTTAGTGAATACCAAATTTTGTAAATTTTACCTACTTAGACTAGTTTTATTTACTTTCAGGTTAGATGTGGTTTGTATGTAATGGAACCAAATGCTTGAGAGGCCAAAAGTTCGTCATTTAGGAAAATCTTTGCAATTCTGTGAAATTGTAAACAAAAACAAAGCTTTCTTTAACTTTTTAGCAGTGATGTGGTGGCTCACATCATATAATACCAAACTTAAGGTTGTGTTTCGACCTGCTCAAGCAAGCTTACATATTACATATAATCGATCAGTGCCTGAGGTTACATACCCTTATCCTTTACACAAAACAACGACAAAGTAGCTACCGCTGATATCGGCATTAGCTATAAATAATGAAACTCGTCATATTCCCGGATATTTTACAAAAACGTTCATTTCAGATTAGATGTTGGTTCCATGCTGGTAAGATGACAGAACCGAAAAATGGTTTCTGATGGTGATAATTATGTATTGAAACATTAAGTTTAATCAAAGATGAGTGAAATTCAGATACTGTAGCTACTTTTATTAATATACAGAACAACTAATTTACTGTAAGATATCAGTTTTTGAAATACATAATGTTTGCACAGTAAAAACTACTTTTTTATAGTCTCCCTTAACAAGAAAATGGCTTTCATGATCAAAATTCAAAGAGCTCAAAAATCCCAAAATGTTCAAAAAAACTCCAGGCCTGCTGTCATTAATCTATGATTACTTCTTGTTTCACTGCAGATTTAATAAATTCATGATTAATTTTTATCCAATCTAGCTTTACTGCTGTTCTGGCAATATTTATTTTTAAACTTATTTATAATAATTAACTTAACTCTTTGCTTTTATTATTTATCTAAGGCCGAAGTTTGGTGTATTTCTACATCAATGAATCCCTTATTGAGTTCAATCAACCAAGTATATATTCTTTCAAAAAAGTCCTTTGTGAAAACCTTCATCTGAAGCAGTATGAAGTTTCCTGGATCGGTAAAGTCAAGGACAGAGATGAAAGCCTAGTATTTCAGATGCTGCAAGAAGCCATCGGAAGATTGCACCATTGTATCGGATGGAAGAAGATGTGGCTTCTTTCCTTGCAAGTGTATGCAGTACGGATCAATGATGGAGAGACTATACCAGTAAAGGAAATTAAGGTTTCTCAACTCAGACTTCAGGAAGATCCTGGTAAGAAAACAAATTCAATTTATTTAAACATTGTTTAATTAAAAAGAAAATATATTTATTATTCAATTAAAACAGGTGGGTTCCTAATTGTTAAGTTGGCATTAACCTATTCAAACAGGGCTCAAAATTAACAACATTTCTTGGTTGCATTTTCAAGTGGTTGCAAAATTTTAGTTGCAAACTCTAAAAAGTTAGTTGCAAAATTTCGACTAATGTGATTATTTTATTATCAAGATTATCATCTCACTTTGGAATCTGTGGTACAGCCCTTGCATGGTCCAAATCCTACTTATTTGATTGCAAACATTAATGTATGTTAATAATTATTAATGGCAGCTCATCTTCTTCATCAAAACTATCCCAAAGTCTTCCTCAGGGATCTGTACTAGGCCCCATCCTCTATTCTATATAATTCTATATGTTGTGGCTCAAAATATTTTGGTTCAATTTTTTTAAACCAGTTTATTTTTTCAAACAAATTAGTTTTTTCAAACCAGTTTATATTTCTCATAAAAATTATATCAATCTCAGCACAATAACTAATGATACCTAGAAAAATTGGTATGCTAGCAATGGTTACTTGCGTGGTCAAGTGGGGATGAAGTAGGACTACAGATCCAAACAAATCCAAGAGTCAGTACTTCAAATATTGGGGTGTTCCAAAATAAAAAAAAGAAAAAAGAAAATAGAGGAAAAAGAGAAAAAAGAGGTAAGTAGAAAGTGTTAGTAGAAGTAAAAAGAAGAAAAGATACAAAGTGGTCAGTGGGTGGGATAGTAGGTGGAGGGTTAGGGTTAGGACTCAAATTGAGTTAAAAGCCTTTTAAAATTGCTCATAAAACCCGATTTAAACCAGTTTTTAAAAAATTTAAACAAGTTTGAAAAAAAATTATCAAGTTTAATAAAATTAAACTGATTTGAAAAAAATGAACCAGTTTAAAAAATGTTGAACTATAAAGTTTAAAAATAAAACTAAGCCAATTCAAAAATTGAACCACAACATATACATCACTGCTTGCAGATACTGAAATGCACATGGTCTGAAGATTCACTCTTATGCTGATGACACTCAAAATTAGTCTAACTTTTAATGCCTTGCACAAATGACATGATATGTTGTAAGTCTAAAGTTGAAGTCTGCATTCAAGTTATCAAGAACTGGATGACCCAAAATAAACTTAAAATGAACAATAGCAAATAAACATTATAGTGATTTCTTCGTCTTATCGTCCCAGGCCTCTCATTAATGCTCTTGTAGTAATGCTCTGCAATTGTTAAAAACATTATTGTTGTATTTGACAAGTTTTTTTCATTTTTATCTCACATCACTTCTAAAACATAAGGGTTCCCAGGGTTATATTTTTGTCTGTTAGTAAGTTGAACACCATAAATTATAGGTACTCATATATATGGTATTGTTTGTAGATAAATGTATTAGAAATGTGTTCAGTGTGTAGATATATATATAGAAATAAGAGAAAAATAACATATATAAGTTGAATACCTTAAATTATAGGTAGGCATATATTTCTAATTCATTTATCTACAAACAATACTATATATATGTGTACCTATAATTTACGATGTTCAACTTACCAACAGAGAAAAATATCGCCCTTGGAACCCCTACAGTTACCGCCTACATAACATTGTCCGGCTACAGTGCCAGAGTGGTTGGTCCTTGTGGTATAGTGGTTAACACGTTGGACTAGTAAACCGAAGATGTGGGGTTCGATTCCCACCGAGGGCATTTTAATCATGTTGCGTTTTTATTGTCCATTGAGATAAAAAGCTTGTCAATCTCATTTACTGAGTGATCACATGCCCACTGATTTTTAGTCTAATGGGGCAAATTGATAATTTGGATGTGAAACTTTTCTTAGGTAGCCTCCTCACAGACGCTTTTTGTGGCATTCCTTACCAGGTCCCTCCCCACAAACTGAGGAGGGAACTGGGAAGGACTGTCACAAAAACGTCTGATAGCAGGCTTTTGTTGTAGGAGTTGGTATGAATAATCTTTCAGTGTTTATTCCTGTTATTCAACAGTATACAATTTTATCTACTGCTGCTGTAATTATACCCCTTGTCTGAGAATCATTACATCATTTGCTACAATGGTTTATCCTGGGGATTTCCATGAGAATACCTTTCACGTCCTAGGAAAACTCTTCTTAATTCTTGTTCAAGCCAATTTTTAGCGATTTTACCTCAACAACTGTTCATTTTGTTCTATGCTTCCCTTATGAAGGGTGAATGTGGCTGGTGCAGTTGGTAAGATCTCTGCTTTGCAGCCACAAGGTCCCCAGTTCAAATCCTGCAGTTTGCTAAGATTCGAATATTTGTGTGACTTTCTTTTCTGCCTTAGCCAACTCGGCTTTCCTCCCTCCCATGGTACCAGCACTTGCTGGGAGCTACAGTAACCTGCGATGAATTAGTGGCCCTTCCAGGGATCAAAGACTCTCATCTGCTTAACACTATGGAAGTTGGAGATATGCACCGGCTCTTTTGACCACTAGGCTCTTAAAGGATTTAGCTTAAGCTTAAGCTTAAGCTTAGCTTACCATATGTTTGTGCTTTTGCGTAGGTGTTTCCAAGATCTTACTAATCCCCATACACCCCTCAAAAGTATTGGCTTCACCTCTATGCTAATAATATTATGTTCAATACTATCTTGGTTGAGTTGCATGTTTTACATGATAATGTATTGTTAATATTTTTTTAGTGCTTGTGTCACCTGTTCTTCGTGTAATTGAAGCAGCAAGGACAGGCGACATTACAGAACTAAAGCAAGTCCTTCAGGAATATGCTCCTGAGAAGCGTTCTCATCTGCTTAACATAAGAACAGATGGCATGACCCCCCTGATAGTGGCATGCAAGCATGGTAATGTTGCCATAGCTGAAGCTTTGATTGAAGACTATGGTGTTGATATTGAGCAGGAAGGGTCCGTGAAAATTGAAGGTTTGTTGTAATGGTTTTGTTTGGGTGAAATATCTTAACATCTGATCACAGATTAGTAGGCAACCTTTGTGCACTGCAAAAATTCCACGCCAGGTGATTTCGATGTATCAGAGAATGTACTACCCACACCGTTTAAAAGCAAATCATACATCTATACAAAAAAGTGATATTGTTCTTGATTAGCTTAAACACTTTTTCGGCTGCTGTGAGAAGTTCTAAGCTATAGAAAACTTTTAAAAATTTGGGTCTGGCTCTCAAAAACTTAAAATGCTTATCTCATCGAAATGGGCTCTTTACTGATTCATAAAAATTCTTTTTAGGATGTTTATTCCAAAAAAAATCGATTTTATGGCCAACTTTTTTTGAAAATTGAATCTGCCGCTCAAATTAATCATTTAGTTATTTTTGTTGAGTTTTTTTTTACTCCAGCGAAATTTGTTCTGTATCAGAAAATACAATTCTGGTGTTGAGTTTGGCGAGATATTTGGCGCATGACCAGCTATATTTTCGGCTTTTAGATACATTTGAAGTTTGGGTTTCTTGTAAAGCAGTTTACGAGATTTTTGATCAGATTTTTTGTTTTTTTAAACAGGGTTAAATTCTTTGCCAGATTTACTGAAAACCGGATTTACGAATGTTGAAATTGTATTTTTTTATGGTGTGAATACTTTAGAGCGAAAGTATGCATATTCTGCTTTTTTCAAAAAGTTTAAATTCTTTATGTGTTAAAGTCTTCCAGAATATGAGCTCTTTCAATAATTATAAATGTCGTGTACCAAAGCTACTCTTACCGCAACTTATAGTAGTATTACTGTAGATTTGTTAGTTAACAATTTTTTTATCTGAATTATACCAGTCCGGTTGTAGCAGTATTCAATCATTTGATTTAGGTTGATGTCATTTGATATTTTGTTCAATCCTCTTGTTTTTTGTTCAATGTTTTAGATTTCATTTCAATCCTTTTATCATTTTTTTCCAATCTTTTCATTTACTTATAAAAAATGGCTATCGCCCATAGTGAAGACGTCAAAGCTTTTAAAAAGTGTGTTTAGTCATACAGCAAAATTCTCTGAAAAAAGTAATCCATCTTTGTATTTCCTTGGTTCGCTGTATAAATAAACACACATTATAAAAGCTTTGACGTCATCACTATGGGCAGTAGCCATGTTTTTACTAGTAAATAGAATCTTGCCGAAAACCGCTAGTCAGTTTTGAATGAAAAAGCAATAGATTGAATAAAAAATACACAGAATTGAATGAAAAAATTAATATAAATGATTGAATGATAAAAATTGAAAGATTGAACAAAAATGATAAAAGGATTAAAATGAAAATTAAAAGTTTGCACATAATAACTTAAGATTAAATGAATAGATGAAAAGGTTGAAGAAAAAACAAGAGGATTGAACAAAATAGCAAATGATATCAACCTAAATCAAGTGATTGAATATTACTACGACCAGGCAGGCATACTAAATATAGAGACGACGGTGTTCTTTTCTCTTTGCGTTGCAGGAGACCTGATCGAGTGCTGCACTCCATTGTGGATTGCATCTCTCGGTGGCCATATGGACCTTGTTCGGTATTTGGTTGATCGTGGTGCTGAGGTGAACCACACCACTCTAACAAGCTCCATGCCTTTGCGAGCTGCCTCCTTCAATGGACACACAGAGGTAGTCCGCTTTCTTCTTAGCCACGGAGCAGAGGTAAACAAACGCAACCAAGATGGAAACACTTGCGTTATGGTAGCATGCTGGAATGGACATCTTGGAACTTTTAATCTGTTGAGAATTTCAGGAGCTGAACTTGATGTAAAGGACAAGCAGGGTTTTTCCATGATTCATTGTGCAACTGCTGCAAACAATCTGACACTCCTTCACGAGTTGTTAGCCAGTGGGTTAGATGTGAATGCCGCTACAGTAGATGGTATAACACCTCTGATGTTAGCATGTGAAAAGAACCACCCCGACGTGACACGCTTGCTTCTACAACAGGGTGCAGATGTTAACAAGAGATCAGAGAAAGGTTTGACTGCTGTACATTTTTGTGCATTGTCATGCAGTTTAGCAAGCCTGCGACATTTGATTGAAAATAATGCGGACCTCTCAACCCCAACAGAACGTGGAAGCACAAGTTTAATGCTTGCATGTGCTAAAGGCTTTGTGAAAATAGTCACTGCTTTATTGGCTCGCATGACTAATGATAGCTTGAGGAGAGAAATCTCTTCCAGTGTCCTCAATATCAATCCTTATGAACGTCAAAGAGTTATAGAACCAAGTGAAGTAGCAGTCGGTATAAATACAGTTAATGAGAATAATGAGACCAGCTTAATTGTGGCATGTGAAAAAAGCAGTCCTGACATAGTCAGACTTTTGCTGCGGTTTGGAGCTAACCCAAATCTTTCTGACAAGAATGGAATAACTCCATTGATGATTGCAGCCAGAAAGGGTTCAGATGAAATTGTGAAACAACTGCTGGCAAACAGAGCCGATATTAATGATCGAGACAAAGACTCCAACACGGCACTTCATATTTGTTTGATGCACATGAAGGAGTTCACAGGTCACAAGAACTGTCTTGATGTGATGTTGAGGAACGGTGCTGACTTGAATGCGAGAAACAAAGATGGTAATACACCTATGGAAGTTGCTTTAAAGGGGAAGCTGTGGAATGGTCAGGCCGTAGAGATGCTGCACAAGCAGGGTGCAGAGCTGATGACAGAGATGAAGGACAGCAACCAAGAGACTGCTTTTCATAAGTGCTGCCGATCAGGTTGGTTGAACGTTTATTCTAATGGTTTAATATTAAAACCAGTTGATAAAAACTTTTAGTTTGCTGTCAAACTTTGGAAGTCAGGTTTGCACAGTAGTCAGCATCACGAATCGTATCTTAAATTTTGAGAGTTTTCTACCTGGAATTTTGTTTTTACTTCCAGTGTTAGGGTTTTGTCTGCATTCCCTGGATTTCCTCTGCATTCTCTAGATTTTCCGTGCGTTATCTGGATTTCCTCCTCCTTTTCTGGATTTCCTCTGCGTTCTGTGGATTTCCTTTTCGTTATCTGGATTCCC
This sequence comes from Zoanthus sanctaehelenae, assembly GCA_028564885.2. Classification (NCBI taxonomy): domain Eukaryota; kingdom Metazoa; phylum Cnidaria; class Anthozoa; order Zoantharia; family Zoanthidae; genus Zoanthus; species Zoanthus sanctaehelenae. The sequence continues at coordinate 8,935 of JAOTRI020087532.1, forward strand.
TCTGCCTTTTCTAGATTTCCTCAGCATTCACTGGTTTTGCTCTGCATTTTATGATTTCCTCAGCACTCTCTGCATTTACTCTGCATTCTCTGGATTTCCTTTGGAATCTTTGGATTTTCTCTGTTTTCTGAATTTCCTCCTGGTTCTCTGGATTTGCTCTGGGTTCTCTGGATTTGCTCTTGGCTCTCTGGATTTCCTCTGCCTTCTCTGGATTTCCCTTGCATTTTCTGGAATTCCTCAGCGTCCTCTGGATTTTCCTTCCGTTCTCTAGATTTCCTCCGCAAACTTTGGATTTCGTCTGTGTACTCTGGATTTCCTTGGTATTCCCTAGATTTCGTCTGGGCTCTCTAGATTTCCTCTGAGCTCTCTGGATTATTTTTGCATTCTCTGGAATCCTCTTGTGTTCTCCGATCGGAATTTCCTCAGCGTTTACTAGATTTCCTCTGCAAACTTTGGATTTCCTTTGTGTACTCTGGATTTCTTCAGCATCCTCTGCATTTCCTCTGCAATTTCTGGATTTTTTTCTGCGTTCTCTAATTTTCCTCTGGGTGGTCTTGAGTTCCTCACTGCATTTAAAAGGTTTTCTAGGTTTCCAGGAATTCCTCAAGGTACTCATGTTAGTTGGGGTACCCCTAATTCAGTCTTTTACTGGGGTTTTCTGGAATTCCTCAAAGTACTCAGGTTTGTTGGGGTTCCTCTAATCCAGGCTTTTTGAGTTTTATGGATTTCCTCAAAGTACTCAGGTTTGTTGGGGTTCCTCTAATCCAGGCTTTCTTTGAATTTTCTGGATTTCCTCAAAGTACTCAGGTTTCCTTTGGGTTTGTTGGTGCTCCCTTAGGCACTCACAGACAAAAATATCACCAAAGCAAGTGTTCGCAATAAAAAAAACGTGACTAAAAGGATTCTATAAAGTATTTTATTCTTTAGAAACATTCTCAGTAGTTGTTTGAAATCGAGTCTGCTATAGACGCTATGCAAAACGAGCGATTTGTTAAATAGACTAGTAACGAGTTTGCAGGAAATCGAGGTCGGTTAGCCTTGCATTTACGCCATTTTGAGCATTTGTCGTTGCGATATGTTGTAAGACTGCTACGAAATGGTCACAATTTCACCCAATTATACAACAAGCGGTTTTACTTAAGCCTGATAGAACAAAATGGCGGGATAGTTCTGGCTGACCAACCGCAATTTCGTGCAAACTCGTCACAAGTCTCTTTAAGAAAATGCTCAATTTGCATAAGGTGTATCTCTTTGTCGGCTACATCGGGACATGGCGACGATAGCTGCCGCGAATATTCTCCATTGGTCTCGATCGTCCGTATGGTTGTCAGTTTTCCATCTACTCTTTATCAGAGTATTGCCAGTTGTAGTAGTCCTTGCATTTCCACCAGTGTGCGTATTGTTAATGTTGAGTTACAGGTTCTCAGAGTTTGTAATTTCCAGGCAAACTACTAAAGTTACATGTTTCATGACAGGGGATGTTCTTTCCATCACATTTCTGCTGGCCTGTGACACTAAAACAGCTGTGGTGAGGAACAGAGAAGATGACACGGCTCTGCGTATTGCTGCGCTTGAGGGGAATGAACAGATTGCTAAGATACTGATTGACTCCTCCTGTGGATTCACGCCACGAGATCAAGTTGAGGCCCTGGAATTGTTAGGTGTGGGTCTACTTTCTAAAGAGATCGCAAGAGAATGGGATGTGAACACAGTGCTCGAGTTTTGGCAACAAGCTATGAAACTTCGCGTTGCTCACAATATATCTCATTCACTCCCGTCCAATCAGTCGTTCCCTTTGGAATATTTCCTTGAAGCACGCAACTCAGAAGAATTGAAAGATTTTGGTTATAATCCAAGTGTGTTAACGGCACAGGCGTTACATATCTGTTTGCGCTGGCTGCCTCGAACTCATTCTCGCCTACCAGCTTTATTGGGTACCATAGGAGAACGCTACGCACAAATTGGCGAGTTTCTCCGTAGTCTAAACATTTGGCTTTTTGTTTTGAATGTACAAATGGAGAATCTTTCTAAATCACTTGATCGTATTGAAGAGGTGTTGAACACTCTAAGATGCTTTGCGGATGCGTTTGGGTTTGTCTTGAGCCGAAACGTTGAGGCTCTAAATTTCGACATCGTGGCAGAGATCATACGGAGGGCTTTAAATGGTCTCCTTAGTTACAAAGCGATGTTTGAAGTTCGCGATGTTGTCATCAAGTACGTCTTACACTACTTTTCAGCATTGCTCCAAGTATCTTTTTGTGAATCGGAGTTAATTTCTGCCTCAAAGCTTGTGCAGTTATTCGTCCGGCGAAATTTTCGAACTTCCAGTGGTGCCACCCTTTTGCATTTAGCTTGTAGTTCTGTAACGGAAGACATCAGTTCTTTGAAGGAACATCTTCACTTTCCAAACAATCAGGTGTGCCAGGCACTCCTCGAAAATGGTTGCGATGTGAATGCGTTAGACAAAAATAGGAACACGCCGTTACATACTTTGATGATCAAAGGCCATGCAGAAACTGACGTTCTTGTTAGTCTTATTGAAAATGGTGCTCATTTGGATTTTCGCAATTTAGATGGAAATTCAGTGGTTGATTTGTCTCGGTGCACCAAAGTGAGGCAGTTAATCCGAACCAAAAGTGCTTTAGCAAGTCTGCAGTGTCACGCGGCGCGGACTATCCTTGAGAAGAAAGTGGTTTACAAAGGGCTACTCCCTAAAACACTGGAAGAGTTTGTTGCAATGCACTAAAATCCCTCAGTTGAGGTCAGCTGACCGTAAGTTATTCACACCGCCCTTCACCGCCGATACTCTCCAATTGAATTTTGATAAAGTAAAGAAAGTATTTTATCGTTGGTATCCAATAAAAATATTCATTGATTTTCAATATACAAAACATTGAACTTAAAGAATACGAAATTATTTGTGACGACTACCAGTGCTATTAAAGCTGAGTCAAAGCTGTCTCATTATCGAATCAACAATTACTTTCTTCTTGTTAACTCTGTCATTTTGTATATTTTGCATTCCATTTGTAATGTTGACATAGTAATGAATCACATTCACTAAAAGGTTTTCAAGAGAATTGCCTGTCGAGGGAAACAGAAATTAAGCTTCTTCTTAAACAAACAACTAATATTTTTTATCGCTCCATTGTCCCCCTGGGCCCAGTTGTTCAAACGCTGGTTAATGTTAACCCCGGGTTAAACAAAAATTACAGCAGTGATTGCTTTGCACGGGAAAAGTTTACTGTTCTTAAAAAATACTGCCTAATTTTTTCTAGGCAAAAACTTGTTAATCCCAAAGTTACAGATAAAATTTATATCTATAAGGTTGGAAACAAAACCCTGACAGTATAAAAATCTAACCCCGGGTTAGTGCTAATCGGCTTTTGAACAACTGGGCCCTGAGGTACTACTTAAACTCATAAAACTCTACCGTTTGTTGTACCTCTTATATCTGAAGATCACTTGAAAGCCTTAACCTCGTCTTTAACTTGTATTTATCAAAAACATCGGTTTTAAGAGATTATCTACCTCGGAGTACTTGTCTGTCTTTTTATGATTGGGAATTTTAGTATGCAGGCATACTATTATGTTTATTAAATTTGCTGTGTCTCTACACATTGTACCTTTCTTTTTTATTCAAGTGTGTAGTTTTGTTTAGTTGTGAGCCCTCTATTTCATTTAAGTTGTTTCTGCACGTGTAAGCTTGTCGCTGATACTGTTTTTAACCATTTTACCTTCTGGTTTGCTTTACTTTGCTTGCGTTTTTCAGTTACTGTACTCACTTAGCAGGTGGCAGCTCCTGAATTGTTCTTCAATTGGTACAGGATTTAATAGAGCCGAAACCAACTGTTGCATTGCACACAGTCTAGGTATCCTGCTGGACCAAGTTGTTCAAAGTCTGGTTAAGTTTAACTCTGGGTTAACCAAAACCTTGAATAGGAATTTCTTCTTTAAGAAAAGGTAAACGATTATTTATGAATACTGTTTAAATTTTTCTAGGAAAAGTCTTGTTAATCCCAAAGTACAGCTACAATTTTCCTTTTAAGATTGAAAACAAGAACGATGGTTATACATTTAACCATGGTTAGTGTTAATCGGCTTTTGAACAATTGGGCCCTGGTGACCAGTAACTGTTTTGTTATTTTATTCTAATTAGTTTTTCAAGAGTATTCTAGTTATGGTTGTTTAGATATGTACTGTATTTGAAGATACATAACAAGTTTTAAGATACTAACCATCCAAAATGCAAGAAATTCAGTACAAGATATAAATTTAATAAATATTAATATACGTGCGACATCCACTAGATTCCAATGACTGTGTTTATGTATATATTATCTAAAGGTAACTTCAACTTATTAATTTTTAAAATCTCAAAATACGTGTGTCCACATCAGCAGCTCCAATTTGATAATCTGTGTATAGAGTTCACTCCGGGTTTCTACTCGGGCTACCTGTTTAGATCTGCGTTTCCTATCTATCATGTATCGACAAACGTGTAAGCCTGCATTACTATAGCTACTCGAGTCGGTCAGCGGTGCCATGATGTTTCATACTTTCACTTGGAATTTTGTTTGAAGAATTTTGTGTGTGAACTTGAAGTTGAGTCAAAGTATTTAGCACTTCAAAATTCCATTTCGAACTATGACAAAATTAAAACACGCATTATAGATCGTATATTTTTCTGAGGTTCCAAGCTTAAGTTTAGCCCAAGTAAACGCCTTTACAGACGTCTAGTTTATTGGATTTCCAGCGGGCCATCATCTCGAAATGTTCCGTTGTAGTGCAAGTCTGTTCTCTTGATAAAAACAACAGCAATGAACGTGTAGGGGCAACGACGTTACATTTAAATATGGCTGCCCAATGAAAATTCAGTAATCAAAACAAATCACTTAGCGTAATTATTATATAGAGATAACATTCAAATTCTTGCTATTGTGATTCCTAACTGGGAAATGGCTAGTTGCACTAGTTCCAAAAGGTCTCGAAAGCAGCTAAACTAAGATTAATCTGAATAACACTTGACTACGGGCAGGAGCTCGAACGTTTTCAACTACCTGGAGAGCTCTCCTTAATGCTGATGTCTTTGTTTTGTTGACTGTTCAGTGGCGGATCCAGAAATTCTAGAAGGGGGGGTGAATAATACAAAGAATTTACCAGTGAATCTAGGAGAAGAAGAGTGGCAAGTACAAAGAATGTTCCAGAAAATTGAAGAAAAGGGGGATGAAAATTCACCCAATTCACCCCCCTGTATCCGCCCCTGCTGTTTCAAAATTTTAGATTAGGCCACAACGGAGTTCCGACTAAGATCAAAGAAGTCATCCACATTGAACTTGAGAAGCCTTTTCTCAATGCGAAAATTAAACACGCAAGTTTGAAACTATCTGTATAATTCCTTTGTTTGTCTTTGCCTCTATCACTGTTATCATTGTAACTTATTCATTCCATTTCAGTATTTATATTGAGCTATTCTCATTTCTTTTGTAACACTGAAGATGATACTAGAAGTATCGAAACATGTTTGTTTAAATTTAAAAGTCTTTTGTGTTCTCTTAGATTAACATTAGACATTTATGGTATTTTGTTAAAAAACGAGATCGATAGCCAAGAATTTTCCCAAATTCACTTTTGTTTGCGTAAGAGTGTATATACATGAAAGCCTAAATATGCTGTGCGATCTCTCTGCACCTATGCAGGGTCCTCAGAAAAATATACCATACCTCATATAATACCAGACAGTGGGCGGGGCAGATGATGACAACGGAACCATAACAACATACATTCATGTAGTTAAATAATTACTCGGGCTACCTTTTCTTAGATTTAGCATTTTGCTTTTTTACAACCCAAATTTATGTCAGAAATACTTTTTGTAGCTTAACTAAAACATAAAGGTAAAGTTCCATAGAAAAAAGAACTAAACAAAATAAGTACGGTTTAAATTTTTGTTATGCAAATTTTCGAGTTGTCAACTGCCATAAAATGCTTTCAACCATGAAAAAGTCGGCGTACCGCTTGCAAACTGACAGTTCTCACAGTTTTCACAAAACTGACGAGGATTAATTTTATGGTAGAAAAATGGTTCTTGATTTTTTGTAAACTTCTAATTGACAATAACTATGATATAAGAGATTTTCTTTATACTTTGTTTTTAGACATTGAATTATAGCTCGCGTTTCTGAGGTTGTTAGCAGAGCGGCTAACGGCTGTTTTTAGGCCGAATCATTCATGTTGTGATAAACTTTAGACCCATAATTATGAATCCAAACATTATGTAGCCCGAGTAAACGCTTGTGTACGCGTCTAGTTCGATCATGGGTTAATTTCAAAGAGTAATTATTTAAAATAAACATGAAGATATTATCCTTCATACATCTTTAACAACAGTAGTTCTATGCTAGGCCAAAATTTGATCTTCAGTTTTTCGAAACTTTAATTACTTTTGCCTTGAGCCTGTGTGCAGAAAAATAATTAACTGCTTTAAACTTAAAGAAAACCTGAAGAGCTAGTTTGACTAAATTCATCTGCGCGCCTAATCTTAAACTTTTTCTAACATTTGCTATTATACTTGTGATACATTCAGTAACCTTCTTAACTTAAATTTATATTGTAAAACTGTTAGTGGAAACTGTAAAGGTTTACTAAAAACCAAATAGATTTACTTACATTTCAGCAGAAGATTCTAATGTCGTAATTTGCAGTGATGGCGGAAAATGACGGAACCGAGATACGGTTGGAATTTATATATAGCTTTTTATTATTTTTTTTAAGTTTAGTTGGGAATTTCCCCGGTTTTAGGGTGTTGATTGGTAGTTGTCATTCAATCAAGCAGGTATGTTGAAAAAAATCTAAGGTCAGGGTCTTTATATCATAACATAGCTCTGCAAAAATTATACTTTTATAAACTAAGAATCATTTTAGTCTGATATAACTTTCGAGAACCTCTGAGTATTTTCACGAGCGGGTTTAAATTAATTCTACCATGCAAATAAAGACACGTTCTGGTTCTATCTTTCAATAACTCGTGTCAGTATTGTTTTAAGACTCTTTGGACGAACTGAATTAATTAGAAATATATTAAAATCCTTACTAATAGTTTTGGTAGGAGCATTTAAAATGAAAATTAACGCTACTAAAGAGTAGGAATGGACCGTTTCGAGTCATCCCGGACCTTGTTACATCAACTGACTGATCGCTGTAAAACTCAGTGAGGTCGCCATAACTAACAGTAACGTAAAGATAGCGAATTGCTCAATGGTTGTCTTTACACTAGGCCGTTAAATAAGACTTGAGAGCTGCTAAGTTTTACTTTTAAAACCAAAAATGCCTGTGTGAAGGCCTAAGCAAAATCTCAAGTAACTTTACTTTGCATCTCATTAAAGTCGGAAAGTT
>JAOTRI020087543.1:0-16326 GCA_028564885.2 Zoanthus sanctaehelenae
TCAGTGCGGGAGAAAAAATATGTTTTCGCTTTATTGAAGAATTCTCCTTGGCTCACCAAAAGCACATGATAGTTTGAGAAGTTTTTGTCACTGAAGCTTTTTATTATGTTGCAGGTAAAGACAAAATTTTCAAGTAATAGGTCTTCAGTAACTTCCCACATTCAAGAAATAACAACTTTATGAGTTTATCGAGTTATAGACGCACGTTCACGTCTTACAAAAAGCGTGCTAAAAATCTGTTTATATGTTCTAAAATGAGATAAATATTGAAATAAACTTGAATCCAATATAATATTCAGTAAAGAATAATTATAGTAATTATAGATTCTGATAAAAACTTAATATCTTAAAATAGGACGGCTGTCAGGGTGATGGCTTGTCGCTCATTCCACTATATGGTAACGTGAAATATGGTTCATTACTGTTTAAAATATATATTAATAAATAGAATTTTAAAGCAATGTAATAAAAAATTAGTAACAATAAAGCCCACAGAGCACCTCTAAAGCTTGGGGATTGTGGTATTGTGAGTTTGGGGAATACATTAGTTTTCTAGTTTCCTACTGGGTTTTATGTTTTTTTTTGTTTCCCTCTTACCATATGCCTCAGTGCTGCTCATTAGGATAAGCTCAAAGTACAGAGTGGGCCTACACCAGCAAAACAAGCCTGATATGATATATTTTGTGTGGTGTATAGTGGAGCTGAAATATGAAAATTAATATTTAACCCTATCAGTCCCAGTTGTATTGCTAAATTCTTCCAAGTTCATCCCATACATCAAGTTTGAGAGACTACCAAATGTTACATTTTATATGTGTTATGTAAGGAGAAGTTGGGTGTTGATAACTGATTGAGAGTGAAAGGGTTAATATTGATTCACTTATTAAATCTTTTTTATTCTGTTCTCAATACTAGGTACTATAATCAGTAATTATGTTCCAGTAGAGAAAAAAGCATTCTTTTTAGCTCCAACTGTAAGTCATTTCTACTAATATTGTATGTTTTTATAAAAACGTTTTGTTTCATGTTTTTGTCACTGTCAGACCAGTTTCCTGCTTGATTTTTTAGATCTCAACAGCATATGACATACATAGCTAGCCAACAGGCTATTAAAGTGCATTGCTTATGGGATGTGGCTATAAGTATCAACTTCAATACTATTAGACAAAGTGTATTTACTAACTAGATGGCACAAAGTGCTTCGTGTAGTATTTAACCTGAAGTCACAATTATAATATTCTGCACTTTAGCCATATCCAGGTAGTGTGCTTTACCCTCTTAAAACTACTGACAGAGCCTAAATGCTGCAGGGCAGCTGTTTTTGCCTTTTTAGGCCACATTAACCCTTTCAGTCCCAGTTGAATTATTAAGTTCCCCCAACTTGATCCCATACTTTACATCGAACAAGTTTGAGAGAATTTCACTTTTAATCATCTGTACGGTTATTATTAACCCTTTCAGTCCCAGTTGAATTATTAAGTTCCCCCAACTTGATCCCAAACTTTACATTGAACAAGTTTAAGAGAATAAATTTCACTTTTAATCATCTGTACGGTTATTAACCCTTTCAGTCCCAGTTGAACTATTAAGTTCTCCCATCTTGAGGCTATACATTTCATTGAACAAGTTTGAGATAATTTCACTTTTAATCATCTGTATGGTAATTAACCCTTTCAGCCCCAGTTGAATTATTAAGTTCTCCTAGCTTGAGCCCATACTTTTCATTGAACAAGTTTGAGAGAATTTCACTTTTTATCTTCAGCAGATTGCTTTGTTTGATCAATTTCTCATTACCAATTGTTTTATTTTGTATATGTTTTGTAAGGAGAAGTTGGGTGTTGATCAATAAATGATTGGGACTGAAAGTGTTAACATTGATTTGTTCAAATTTAAATTGGATTATTACATTGCACTTTCATTTTATCAAATAGTTTGGAAAACCTTGACCTGTTTGCTGGTAATGCCTTGGTATCATCATCAACATCTATCCAGTTTTGATCCGGTTTTATCCCCATAAACGAGGGTGGCCGGTGTACCCCACTCTTCCAGCAATCTCTCCAACTCCCATTCTCCATCTCACTTGATTCACTGTGTCCTCCTTCTTCAAACCAACACTCCTACTCTCCTTCTCCACCTGCAATCTCCATGTCTTCCTTGGTCATCCTCACTTCCTCTTTCCCTTCACTTCAAACTCCAATGCCTTCTTCAAAACATGGCCATCATCCCTCCTTAACACATTCCCGTACCATCTCACTCCATTCATCTTTACCATCTGAACCACTGTTTCCTTCAATCCCAACATCTCCATTAGGTCATCTGTCCTCCATCCTCCAACACATTGTCTCACCATTGCTCTTTTGGTTCTTCTCAAAATTGCCATCTCATTCTCCCTCAAACATCATGTCTCACTCGCATATAACGTTGCTGATCACACACAATTCTGATAATTAAAATCATTCCTTTCATCTGCAGCAAGAATCTTTTTGAGTTCAGCAGCTCTTCACATTCCTTGAACTTCACCCAACCAATTCTCGCTCTTGCCATTACAGCTTCCTCACAAACACCACCTGTGTTCACTTTATATCTCCCAAATAGCAGAAACCTCTCAACGGTTCCACCTCTTCACACAACTCCTCAACAGGTACTACAAATCCATTAACCTGATTGTTGCATCTTCCACACACAACATCTCTCCCCAACTTCGTGGTCACTCTCTATACTTTTGCACATCTGTGTACCATGTATCCATTTCCCACATTTCGCACACAACACTGAATTTACCATTACAGTCTTTTCACCTTCTGCACCACTCACTAACACTTGTTGTCTTCCCAAGGTTCACCTTCAGCCCCTTCCATGCCTCCTTCCATTTCCAGAACTTCCCTTTCAGTCCCTCTATCGTTTCGCTGGTCACAACTAAGTCGTCGGCATACAACATCTTACTCATCAAACCACTTCTCAAACTCTCAGTAACCACATCAACCACAATCACGAAAAGCAATGGTGACAATACAGATCCCTGGTGCACACCAACTTTCACCTTAAACTCCTCTGACAAATCTTGCCCAACTCTAACTCTGGTTTTCAAGCCTTCATACAAACTCATCACTGGTCTCACCATTACCTCTGGAACACCTCTCTTCCTCAGTGCCCACTCTAGCTACCTTTCTTGGAACCCTGTCAAATGCCTTTTTTAAGTCAACAAAGCACAACCACAACCTTTTGTCTTTCTCCAAATACCCCTCTGGCAACCCTCTCAAAATAAACACTGCATCTATCAGTCCTTGCCTGGCATAAAACCAAATTGCATGTCATTCACTTTTACCACACGTCGCAATCTCTTCTCCAGCACCTTTTCTACAATTTTCATTTCATGTTCAAGCAACTTTACTCCCATATAAGCCTCACAACTCATTGCAGCCATGACACTCAGCACCCACTCATCTAGCATTACTCTTCCATCCAAAACACTTTGACCTAGCTCCACCATCACACCAATCCCCATCTCCCCACTCCCTGCTATCATTTCCAACTTACTTCTGAGGGTCCAGCAACCTTTCCCGCTTTCATTTCCCTTATCGCCTTCACCACTTCTCCCCAACTCTCAACCAATTCTACCTTAACATTCTGATCCCATTCATTTTCTTCATTCGAGATTCTTTCCATGTGCTCTTTCCATACTTTCCCTCTATCTTTCTTACTGAAAGTCAGCCTACCATCAATACCTCTCTTGCATCTTCCTCCCTCAACATCTTTCCCATCTTTTTTCACAGACTTCACCAGCTTAAACACCTTGTTCGGATGCTTACTCAGCTCTCTCTGCTCCCTTTCAGCTGCGTCCTTCATTGCTTTTGAGACCACCTTCTTTGCTGGATTCTTCATTTTCTTATCTTGCCTTATTTGCCTAAGTCCCACTTTTACGTATCTCCTTATGTGCTTCTTTTTTTCTCGCTATTGCTTCCACCACCATGTGTCCCCTTGATCTCTCCTCCCTTTTGTTTTCCCACGTACTGTACTTTGTCACAGGCCTTCAACACTCCTTCCCTAAAACACTTCCACAAGTCTGGTTGTTGGTTTCCATATATGGTCATTTGGTATCTGAGCTGATAACCAAGATTGAGTGAACCAATTAGATCATTAGAAACACGATATTCGAAGTTGAAAATTTAATAATTGCTACACAGTTGAATGGCAAAGTGTGATGTCACAAAAATGAAAATTTATGAACTTGTGAAATTTGTCAAAATCATCCGTGAAATCAAGACTAAAAATGTATCCTTACAAAAAATCAGAATGTTGGTGCAAATTGTTGGCGAGATATTTTCACAGACATGGTGCCATGACTTCATACAAATCCTTCTAAAAATGGCTTGGACCGTAAAGTTATGGACCAAGCTAATTTTATAAGGATTTGTATGGAGTCGTTGGATCATAACCGTGGTAATACTTCCTCCCTGATGGGTGAAAAATGCTAAATTTTGGCATGGAGGTGTTTTTCGTCTTGATCTGTTCGAATACTGCAACCAAATTAGTGATTTCACAAAATTAATAAACTTTTTATAGCGTAATGACTTCAGTACTCTAATGAATTTTATAGCACTGCGCAGTGCCTCATTTTGGACTGGACTCTGTACAGTAAAAACCTATGTACTAATTTCATATACATAAAGATGCTTTTTCTTCAGATCTTGAAAATAAGTGATGTGTTTTTTTGTTGAATATGGTAATATTAATTTTCAGTATTTTTTCATTTTTTTTTCAGATTATAAACACGACTCTGAAGGCCTTACTCAGCGTCCTGGACTCTGTTCAATCTGACTGTAAAGCATTGATTTCATCATTGCTAGCTGCTGTCAAGGTATGTACTGTATTCATAAGTATTTACTATGATTCCTGTCACATTACTGTTTTGATTACAAAATGCTATTATATGCCATTATGTTTTTTCTCAAAATATCATATGTATATAACTTATTATATTTAATTTTTGCAATATGTACATATACACTTTAAGATTTTCAATCTCTATGAAGCATTTGAATATGTAACATTATGACATTATCTATAGCAAATAGAAAATAATTATGATTATTTGTATTCAGTATTCATATAAAATATTTTATTATATAGAAATAAAGAATGAACCTGTGCGCCCTGTTCTGTTATAGAACCATGCGTAAATTTTAAGTTTATGAAAGAAGTGCTGAGAGGAAAATGAGCCGCAGGCGAGTTTTTCTCATGTTTCTTGAGTGAACTTAAAATTCACAAGTGGTTCTATAACTGAACAGAGCACGCAGGGCAAGACTTTTTATTTCTTTTATAAAATAAGCTGTCGTTGGAGACAAATCAAATCTTATAAAACCACTCATGGTTTTATTGAGGTTTGTTAGCAAATCCATAATAAAATGGCTCTTCTATGCTAAGTTACAACATGGCTAAAAATATATAAATATCTATACAGTACTAAACTATATTACAAAAAATTAAATAAATACGTGGGAATAATAATTATGTAAAACTATTAAGATAAGTTTAAAAATAAGTTCCAAAAGTCAAGGATAAGCATATTACAAACTATTGGCAGCATCAGCTGCAAAGTATTTCTTTGTGCCGCGATTGAACTGATGTACATCTAGACATGAGCACATGCAAAGTGGAAGAGAATTAAAAACCTTAGATGCGCTGCATTGAAAATTATGTGTCCCAAATGTGGGTATTTCTAGTTTGTACTGGCTGGTGGAGCGTAAAGTTCTTGTAGGTATATAAAACTCGAATTTTAAATGTTGGGGCCAATGTGGCAAGTGCAATGCCTTAAAGGCTAATTAAGAAAAAAGAAAATCCTGTCTTTGATCGGCAGCCAATCTAATCTGACAATGTCAGATAGTTTCGCAAACCTATTGTATACAAATCCACCTGCCGCGAGTTGAACACGCTGCAACCTCTTAATGAGGTATTTTGGAACTGGATAAATGACTGTAATGTTGTAATCTCACTTAGATAAGATAAGGCATTCAGCAAGTTACTTCCTTACATTGAAAGGAGCAATGTTCTTTAATTTCCTTAATATCGATTGGGTAGAATAGCAACTAGCTATCTTGGCATTAACATCCACCTCCCACTTCAGATTCTGTTGCATCTCAGTCCCAAGTAGCTTTGTGTGAGTGGCCCTCTCGAGGTTGTGTCCATCAACTGCAAGATTAAGCTGGAGATCGTCTAAATGGTGAACTCGCACCATATGAGGAGTGGAGAACAATATTGTCTTCGTCTTGGTAGGGTTGAGTGACAGGTTACACTCCCTCGACCTGAGAACTTCACAGGAATGCTGTCAGGTCCACAAAAGCAGTCTGATCTCAGTAGCTTAATTTTCTTAAGAACCTGTCCGGTAGTAGCCGAATTGAGAGGGAAATATGCATCACCATTGCCAGGAAGAGACTCGACGAATTTGTTGATGTCCTCCACTGTAGTGGGCGAACAGCTGGGTTACAAGCACAGCTGTTGAAGCAAAGTGTTAATTGAGATCATCATGATCATGCCTTAAGGTTGCAGGCTAGGGTGGAGAATTCTATGAATAGTTTTCCTGATCTCCTTTGGTTTGTTTGTTTGAAGATAGCGCCTTTGAAAAGAAATCACACATAGTCTTTTTGATCTTTGATTTGAGCTTCAGGCATTAATTTTTATCACTGTACAAGGTCCATAAAGGCTCACTTTTATCACAGTGCACTTTAGTGCGGAAGGTATGGCATTCGCGCTGTTACTGCTGGATGTCTAATTCCTTCATCCAGGGCGCAGGATGGTGGTGGCTTTGGTTCGCCTCAGTGGACCATGGCAGCCAGTACACTCGGTGGTGAGAGAACTCAGCATATCTACTTGAGATTCTGGATCATCAGTATGGTACACTAAACTTACAGGGAGAGCTTCGAAATCTTTAGTAAACGCCTCCATGTCCAGGTTACACTCATCCTGAAGGAACTTATATCTGGGGATAAACCAGGTCACCCTCTCATTTACGTATGCGTATGGTGCATCATGGTAGCATTCCCACAGTTTTGCTTATTTTAAGTTTTTATTATAAATGTGTTCAGTATGTATTTAAAATTAATGTGAGATGACTTTCAATCAAAATTCCAAGTATTTTGCGTAGTTTTTACATGTAAGCCTAACGGGTTTGTTCTTTTCATGGTCATGTATTATTATTTATGCTTGGATATTCGCCATTTCTTTCTGATATAGGCAAAAAACAACAAAGTTAGATTTCTTAATGTTTATACTTAGTCGGTTTGCCATTAACCAGTCAGAGACCTTGGTAAGATTGTTATTAACAATAGTTTCCGTAGATTTTATATTTTTATCAGCATAGATGATTCTTGTATCATCTGCAAAGAGAAAGAAGCTCAATGTGTCAGTGATGTACTGTATGTCATTTATATGGATCAGAAACAACAAGAGGCCAAGGACCGAGCCTTGAGGCACCCCATAATTGATATAAGCTTGTTTCGATATCCGTCTTTTGGTATTTAACGCATTGATTTGGACCGCTGATACATAGTAGTTTCGTATATTCTCTTAGTTACACGTAGAGCTACAACACACGGATTTCCCATATTTTTAAAGCTCTACATGTACGACACCACAATGCAAAATCGGGAAGGTGAAGGACTTTTATGACGTCAGAGTTTAATTAGAACCTAGACTCCGAATTGCTCGTCCAAGACTTAGAATTTGCAAGCTTGAGTGCTTATAAAAAATAAATAAAAGTCAGATTTCAATTTTTTTTTCAGAAATTGAACCTAGAAGTACTGTAACCTACTTTTGAACTAGGGAAAAATATTTTTCCTTCATATGCACTTTAACTTTAACTTCTCGGTTTAGCTAAAGTATTCAGATAATATTCTGTTTTAAAAAATTGTAATCCACAGAATTATACCTTTTATGGAATGCCTGGATTCAAACCTAATTTCCTAGAAAAGAGAAAAAATGGGCCCTCTCAATCATCAGGTAAGGGTGTAGCATGTCACTATTTACTCTCTCTCTCTCTCAAAAATCATTCAAGATTAAAGTTTGCACTCTTTTAACTCTATCTCAGAGTTCTTATCAAGTGATGTTATTTGGATGGAGTTGATATAGTTCTTTTATATTGCGTCTGGATTGCATGAGATGATTTCCAGTTATAATTATTATTTAGCATGTAAATTGTCTACATTTACTTTTAATTAGTTTGGGAGTTTCAGTGATGCAAACTGAAAGTTTCTAATCTTATATTAAGTACACTTAACTGTAGTGCAATCACAAAACAATTTTCAATGATTAAAAATCCAGTATTCACTAGATCTATCAAAGGGTTCAGTTACAGAAAAATGAAATAAAAACAGTTGAAAAACTAGTGTACAGTAATCGAACACATAAAACTTTAGAGTTACATATATTTTGAATGGTGCAAAATATTATGACATGTCAAAGTTCTGGCTTAAAAAGCCTATCCACTAGACTGTATTATACTCATTGAAATCTTGACCATTTTCAGTTTACCACAGATGCGTTAGACAAAATTACAGCACAGCTGTGACATAATTGTTTGCTAGCTAAATCCTTGTACGAGCCTAGTGGCCCATGGGGCCGGCGCTTATCTCCTGTTTCTGTAGTGTTAAGCAGATAAGAGCTTTGACTCCCCCTGGACGGGACACTAATCCATCGCAGGTTAGCTCCCAGCAGATGCTGGTACTCGTTTACCTACCCCGGAAGGATGGAAAGCTGAGTTGGCTTAGGATATTTTATTATACAGTGATATAAATATGTTTCGTCCTATTTTACTTCGAAAGTTTCGTTATAATGGTAGAATATGAATATCACAGTTTTTTTCACTCCAGAACTTTGAATCTTACTGTTTTAAGAGTTTTGTAAGTATAATTAATTCTGTATCTAGACGGTTCTAATTTACTTCTTTCAATTACTCAGCATTCAACGGTGTAAAAGAAAGATATCAGAAAACACAAAAACTCGCTTCTGATTTACAGAAAGAAATACAGCAACGTGCCAAACGAATGGACGATGAAACGAATTCTTACACTCACAAAAACAGAGTTGTTGAATTACAGCAGGAAAACACCGAGTTGAAGAAAAAGATAAGTTTTCTTGAAGCAGAACTTCAGATTAGTAAAAAACATTTAAGACTTGACAAAAAAGACGACGAATGGCCGGTGGTCGATGCGGCAAACAATGAAATAGGGGAACTGCAACTAAAAGAAAAAGAATTAGCAAATGGAAAACTGTTACAAGAGGAACTGGAAAGGAAACTGCAAAAGAGTTTCATTGCTTATAATGAAAAGTATTATGAATGTGAAGAACTAAAAAAGACATTGGAAAAGTATCAGTGCAGTGGTGTATCAGACAGTGTTCAGGTGTGACCTCTTAAAGTCTTGTTCATATAACTACTTGTTATGTATGATTACTTTTAATATTATTGAAATACAGTTTATTTTAATATCAGCTCGGTTGAAACTGATTTTAAAACATGGCTCCAACTCTCCTCTGTGGCTGCAAAACCCGAAACAGTAGAAATTTTACCTCAACCCAGCATATCAATTTTTACCCTTCCAAACGCTTTTTTACTTTCCCGGCCCCTGTGTGAAAGTGTGTTTAGTATGTTTTACGTCTTGCTTACGTAGAACTATCCAAAGGCAAGACCTAACTCAGCGAAAAAATTGTTTGTTATAAAGTGGTCTTCCAAACTGTCTTTATAATAATTAAATCTTAACAATACTCCAAAATAAATATTCGTTCTTTTGCTGCTGCACCAATATATATTTTTCTATTCATTTTATAATATTTTAGGTTATAAAATGCCCTGAAACTACTGCAGAGACGCAGTCACGATATTTGGCAGAAGAAAAGACGAATTCTTTGTCAAAAGAAATGGAGGCTGTTACGAAACACAAAGACAAGCCAATTATGAAATTAGAACATGTCCAGGATCGTCTTAAACAAGACTTGGGTCTAGAAATTTTAGAAGAAAATGAGAAATATGACATCGTTCTCACAGATAGAGATAGGCTTCAACAGTGGCTTACAAAGGAAACAATTAACATTCGGAGCGTTGTGCCAAACGAAAAAGGTTAGTGATCAAGTTTCCTAGCTCGCACTTCTGTAACCATTGCTGTAACAATAGATTCCTGTCAAAATCGGTTGCAGATGACATAAAGCAAATCATCTTCGTGAACAGATCAATCATCGGCCGAGTTTACAAAGAACATCAATCACAGACAAGAAAAAGTTGACACCTTTTCAGTTTGAGTCGCAGTCTGTTAATATGTGTCATTGTACGCTACGCTTTCGACGTTGTCATATCCGGTTTTGGATTGTACTTGGCTCTTTGAGTATTCGAACTTCAAATTATCTTGCGAACTTTAAAACTGTTTTAAAGCTTGCGATGTTTAAACGGAAGATGTGTATTTTATCACTGCTTTCAAAGCTTGCAGAGACTAAATGGAAGAAGAGCTTTATGTTTAGACAGGACAATACTGAGAATAAAATTTATCACTACTTTTTTTATGGCTTCAGCTTAGTTGACCACGTGGATGCGTGGAAAGAAAGCATGAATTTCCGTTGTTTCCACACAATAAACATTATAGTTCATTTTAACCCCACGTCGACGCGGTCTTCCTTTCCGAATTGGGATCGTTCGTCTTTTGCTTAATTGTCTATCTTCACATCAGGACTGCGATTGTTGTGTCTTTTACAGTGAATTGCTGAATATTTTTAGATTAGCATGTATATCTTGTCATTTAATTTGTGTTCGAAAGTTAAGAATCATAAAACAGCTTAATTGGTGCTACACTTCAGAATACCTGTCCACTATTGTTCTTCTTTTACTGATCTGATCTGTCACATGACCAAAAGAATAAAACAATGCAGCGGACTTATGTTACACTTTCCCCCTAGTAACTGTGTAAGATATGACTGAGTACCTCTCATCACCCAACCTTGTACGCACATGTACCCTATGACTGAGTACCTCTCGTCACCCAACCTAGCACGCACATGTACCCTATGACTGAGTACCTCTCGTCACCCAACTTAGCACGCACATGTACCCTATGACTGAGTACCTCTCGTCACCCAACCTTGCACGCACATGTACCCTATGACTGAGTACTTCTCGTCACCCAGCCTAGCTCACACATGTACCCTATGACTGAGTACCTCTCGTCACCCAACCTAGCACGCACATGTACCCAATGACTGAGTACCTCTCGTCACCGAACCTAGCACGCACATGTACCCAATGACTGAGTACCTCTCATCACCCAAGCTTGCACGCACATGTACCCTATGACTGGGTACCACTCGTTTGCTTATGTTGATGAGACAAGCCTAGTTGGAGCAGTAGGTAAGATCTTTGCCTTCCGACCGATTTCGGGATCTGCCGAGATTTGAGTATTTGCGCGATCTTCTTCCAAGCCTAAGCTAACAGCATCCTTCCGGGTAAGGTAAATAAGTAGTAGCGTCTGCCGGGAGCAGCAATGTATATTAATTAGTGTCCCGTCCTGGGATAGTCAAAAACTCTCATTCTGTTAACACTACAGAAACCGTAGGTGAGCGCTGGCCCCATGAGCAACTTGGCTCGAAAAGAATTTTGTTAGTGGGAGAAAAGAAATTTTGTTTAAGTAATTTTTAATCTTGTAAAAGATATTGCTAAGTGTCAACAAAGAAGACAAAAGCGCGAGTACGTCATAACTGGGCTGGGAATATATTAAAAGCTGGTGCTTTCATTTTATTATTTAAGCATTAGAGCACAACTTTCTATGACTTTATCGGCGAAATAGAGCACGTGTGATGTTCGGAGAGACACGAGAACGTTGCGTTTCAAGTAAATAAGGATTTACTAGTAATTCTAGTTGCAGTTCGGGCTACATATTACAAGTTTATTCAATTGTAAATATAGACTAATCTGTAAATATAGACTAATCTGTAAATATCGACTAATCTGTAAATATAGACTAATCTGTAAATATAGACTAATCTGTAAATATAGACTACTCATGTACAAAAGAAAGTAAGCAAATGACAGCTATTGGCTGCTTTTATTTTTTTACGGGAATCTTCATTAGTTCTGACTTTTGTCAGATAAAACTGCTTTGATAAAATAGATAAGTAGAATAACGTTTGACAGAATGAATTTGAATAAAGTTACCTGCAATAGTGTTTTATGTTTGTTGTAACAATTTTCTTTTAATTTGAATTCTTTTAACAGATCCAGACTCTCCGACCGCCTGCTTACCACAAAGAAACTCTAATGAAAATCAAAAACAAGTATTTGTACGGATTGAAGATATTTTACGGGATGCCAAGTTACTGCAAGAAGAACTCGAACAGCAAAGAAACTGCTTGAAACAATTGGCAACTGTAACACAAAAGTGTCGTGTGATAACAGAGGATTCTCGTGCGACAAGAAGAGGTCAAACACATGCACGAGACACTGAGTGGCAAGTTAAGGGAGCGAAGGCTGTTTCGCCAGAGAGAAACACAAAAATGTCTTCCATTGGTGCAAGACAAAAAGAAGGTAAAAAATACAGCAACACTGAAACCAATCCGGTGTCGTTGGGTGTTCCTGTACAGGAAACTATCAAACGCCTTCAAACGACTACGATTGGCGATAGTCAAAACACTTTACGAACTGACAGTGAAGACGAATCGAGGAGATCAAAGTTAATGGACAGTGGTTTTGCTGAAAGTGACATCGAGAGTCCTGGCCGTGAGAAAGGTACAGATCTTTTTGTCGGCGAAGCCTCAGCGAGGGATGAAAGAATCTGTCCTGTCTGCTCAAATTATTTCCCATCGACTGTGCAACAGGAAGTTTTTGAGCAACATGTTCAGTCGCACTTTTACAGTGACTATGAAGAATAACAAGTTCAAGTTAAAATGTATACAATAATTGTGTTATTTGTACTTGAAGCGACCTTATCTTTGTAGAATAAAAGTCAAAACGAGGCGCCATTCCATTTTTGATGTTATTGCTGCCGCAGCGGAGCGGGCCTGAAGCCCGCGGAGCAAGGCAACGAAATTCTAATTGGGAAGAGAGCTTTGATTTTGCCCCAGAATGCATCATTTGGAGACCATTTCTAACCAGAATGCCTTATTTTGTCAAATTCTGGCTTTTCATTGGTCATTCAGTCAGTCCATTTCTAACCACAATTCCATAGTGCATGGTAAAATAGCAGAGCTCCCGCGGATGACCTTTTTATTTTCCACCTCGCATAGTTCTAGCATGGTAAATTTACAAGTTTTCTCTGTAGTTCTGATAGTTTATGATTCAATTTCTTAGTTAATTGTTAATATTACTAAGGATATTTCAACGATCTTGAATTCCCATTTGTTTCTTAATGATTGTAGCGCGTTTATCTAAATATAACATTTAAAATAAAAAGATGCAATCAAATCAATCTCGTAACCAGGGTCATTTCACTGACGTAGACGTCACTACTACGTCAGTGAAATTACCCTGGGTACGAGGTTCCGTTGCAATCAAATAACTTCAGTCAAACAATTAACCATCAAGTGGAAGTGAATTTAGTGATCGATATTTACCGAGCCGCGAAGCTGCGAAGTAAATATTTGGCGCTTTCCCTGACACTGAAGTAAATAACTGTTGTAAATAAATAAATATAAATAACTAGGCCCAGTTGTTCAAAAGCCGGTTAGCACTAACCCATGGTTAAATTTTTAACCCACGATCTTGTTTCCAATCTTACAAAGAGAAATTTTAGCTGTAATTTTGGGATTGAGACGACTTTTCCAAGAAAAATCCGAACAGTCTTCAAAAATATCCGTTTCCCTTTTTTAAAGAAGAAATTCTTGTTTGAACTTTTGCTTAACCAGGATTAAACTTAACCAGCCTTTGAACAACTGGCCCTGGTGGACCAAAGAGTAACTTTATTTGTGACATTTTTAATCTGAAACGAAACCGAAAGCCATTTCTTTCTTCTGTTACTCGGAGGTGAATAGCATTTGGCTAACAATGAGCATGCGCGAAAAGTACTGTTCACCTGTGTGGTAAACAGTCCAATTCCGATATTGCGGACACCCTTGGGCCCGTAAGTTTGTGTCTGTAATAGCGGGAGTCCGTAATAGCGAGTTACGCGAAAAAAAATCAATTTTACTTTTAAAAGAAACCCTCTATGACTCAGTACTGCCACGCTGTCTTATGCTTGCTTCAATTTAACTTTGTTTATTGAGTGATTTATGAAAACGCAACTTCTGCTAAGTGGCATGTTGAATGTCTAAACAAGTTGTTTAGCCTTGGCTACAACATGATTTATTAAGGCTATAGAGATAAAACTGACTTCAACGTCTCATTCAAGGTTTGTAACTGCCGGAACTCGGCTTTTTGATGGATGTAAAGGCCAGCTTACTATTATTTTTCCAAATATATGAATTTATTTGGCACCAAATTTTAAAACATGTCGCAAGTGCCGTTATAACGAGAGAAAAACAATGAAAATTTTAGTTTGGGACCAGGCGAAGTGTCCGACGTCCGTAATAGCGAGGGTCCGTTATATCGAGAGCTGTGTTCATATATTTCTTTATATTTTCAGACGGGGATTTTTCTTTTGTCCGTAACAGCGACGTGTCCGTAATAGTGCGGTGTCCGCAAGGCGGGAGTTGACTGTATACAATGTTTAGTTATATATACTCTTTTTTTATAAGAACCTTTTTATAAGAACTTGAGGCTGTAAATAGCCAAAAAGTTAAAAACATGTTAAGAACACGCTGAAGCTGAGAAAAGGTGAAGAACATTTACTTATGAAATAACTCGACAGTGTTACTGTTTGCACATGACAATTTTACATCACAGGTTTTTTATTTACCAAACTGCAGTTCTCAGCTATGGGCGTTTACAAAACCTGGACCGGATCGGATTGACAAAACCTGGATCGAATCGGATCAGATTGACAAAACGAGGACCGGATCGGATCGGATCGGATTGACAAAACCTGGACCGGATCGGATTGACAAAACCACAACAGCTGTCGATGAAGAAAGACTATAAAGGAATCGGAGATTAACAAATTAATTTCAAGAAATTCCTCTCTTCCTTGTTGGGTTACGTTTAAGCGGAAGTCTACATTCATGTGCATGCAAACGGTCTCGGAATTGGGATTCAAGAATACCCCCAAAATAAAAAAAACTACTGATCACGTTTCTTGCAAACATATATTGGCTCAATTAGACTTCACGAAACAAGTATAGGGAACCATGCCTTATAGATAGTACCCAATGCTGAACACACTAGCCACATTTAGTTAACTAATGTGATCTAATATACATTTAACCGTTCAAAACATAAAGCAAAACTAAAATACATTTTGGTCAGGATCTCATCTGTAAAAAACGTATGTGACGGATGTTGACTATGAAACATGATAATGACAGAAATTACGGCAGATTATGTTTACTTTTATGAAAACGGTAAGCAAGACAACGAAATGCATTTAACGAACAATTTGCTGGAGTTTTATATTTCATCATCAGAAAAAAATAGTGAACTATTAGTTTTAGCATGCAGTTATGACACAGATTAGACTTGATTTTGTAAATTCTAGTGAAGGGTGTTTTCATTCACGAAAAACAAGTTTCGTTGGAGAGCATCTCAACGTTCTTGAACTTGAATATACATATTCATTTATACACGCACGCAATTCTCTCGGCACTGAACTAGGTGGGCAAAATTTATCTTGTTAACCGAAATTCATTGTCATTAAGCTATGATATTAAAGGGAATAAACTAACGATCGTTTACTCGTGAATAAATGTTTTTCCGTTCATTTGGATAAAAAAATCTGCTATCGTACCTTTTCTCTTCTTTTCTTCACTTTTTTTTAAATATGGGAAAAATCATCTTTATAATAGGGTCAATAAAATAATAGCAGAAAATTCTCACCAGAATATAAAAACCGAACAAATATAACTTAAAACACAGAGAGCATCGACATACTTCTTTCTTAGCCATCTTGGATTGGTGTATCACGTGACTAATTTTGGAGGAAAATTTATGGCGATCCGGTCCGGGTTTTGTCAATCCATGCCGATCCGATCCAGGTTTTGTCAATCTGATCCAATCCGATTGGGTCCAGGTTTTGTAAACGCCCCTCAGCTTTAGTTCTTGAGACTGCTCAATTTGTAAAATTTGACATTATATTTCAGTCTCTTAACTCTTTCTACGCCTTTATCCTCTTTCTATTCTTTATAAAGTCAGTCTTTTCACTACAAATTCTAGTATATCTCACCAGTTGAGATATGTATACCCCGTACGCTGGATTGCTTGGGATGTTG